>JADLZL010003404.1:0-66492 GCA_015844335.1 Chrysopogon serrulatus
ATGCTGGTTTCTGGATTATTATGAAATGACCACCCAAAGGCATATCAAATTTCCTCTAACAAGCCATCCAAACTCTGACCAACTTCATTAATGCTCAAAATAAAATATTTAGTATCATATATTCTATTAGCTTTAGAATTTTATGTAGTTTGCTATGTTCACACATAAATGTTCTGAAGATGCAACTCTCGAGCAGATTCAAGCAAAACTTACAAAGGAGTCAACAAGTAAACTCATTGATCATACTGATCCTATTAGTTTAATTGAAGTAAATCAATTTAGAAAATTATTATTATGTATTATGCATAATAATTGTTGCAACAATGTACTTAAGTTTTAACAAATACAATCAGAATGACTAAGGGATCGACTTAGCTTGATCTAGTTTTCTAAGGTCTTGCTCTGGCTAGCTTTTGGACATACCACTCCTATGTCAGCCTATAAATTCAAACTAACACAGAGAAACAGCAATTATATCCAAAACCAGATGGCACAAGTCCTGATTTTCGCTGTATTTAGGATAGTAATCAACTGGAGTTTAAATTATGGACAACCTCCAAAAGGTTGAATTTCTTGAAATGATGATTAAAATAGTCAGGTTATATATTTAAAAAGAATCTTCTGACTGTTTTATAAATAGTCAAATAGATAGTAAGACTGAAACATTGGCCAGTCTGCCAGGTGCATTGGCTCACTGGCTCACCATAGACCCTGCTTAAATTCATGGAATATTTTACACACAAATTTACTAATCAGATATCTTATATTGAATTACTGAATGGAACCTGCAAATGGGAATGCCATACAGTAAGGGATGAGTTTTAAAAGAATTCTATATGTCATATACCTGGGGTTTGGAAACTGGGTTGTATAAAGAACTAATTTAGGATGGCATATACCTATGGTTTGCAAACTGGACTGTAAAAATAAATCAATTATGTGAACATAACTTGCTACTGAATAGAGGCTAATGGATGGCAGCAACTACTAGGGTACAATGGGACAATATGGTAAAAGCATAGTTCATGGGCCCAATTGACTGAGCCATATGTAGGGTTCAAAACTGAAAACCAACACAACCACAACAGCAAATGTACAGCCCATCAAACATGCTACTTTATATTTTGATGAGAATGAGGTATTTCCTTACCTCCATATCTCAGTTAATGTTTGCCTTGTAGTCATCCTCATTGCCTTCTCAGTATCCTTCTGAAATTTAGAAAGGAATGAATAAGAAGAAAAATAGAAACAAGAACAAGAAACACAATATGCAGCAATGAATTCACACGAGTATGCCCACATAAGAAACAGGTAGCAGGTAAAAAATAATGCAACATGAAGTATAAAGGGTACCAAATAATACACAAACCTCTATCTGTCTCCTTGTTTTTGCAACGTCCAGAGGACATGTAGCACCAGCAGCAAGACTGCCTGCTACAAAACCAGCAGCAAAATTTGCTCCCAATACACTAGCTGCATTGCCTTCTTCTCCAACAAGACCAAGCAGTTTTCTTCGCATCTGAACATGGTGTTTGCAATGTGAGATTCATGTCATGAAAGTGAGGCATGAATTTAACAAATAGGAGTTTCCATGACCAAGAGGGCAGAAACTTACGGGCTCAAGAGTTGACCAGCATATAGCAGAGAAAGGAACATCTCGAGCAAGTTGTGCGCCCACCCCAGTCCACAGAACACGGTAGTTTTGTACTGTTTCACCAATCAAAACAATAAGCTGCTAGAGTCAAGACAAGAATACAAGAAGTTGCTGACAAGTGCCAAAATGGTAAAGATGATGCCGCCATGTAATCCAAATAAAAATAATATGCAGAACAACTAGTTACAGAAACAGTTAAAACCAACATACCATTCTGACTTGAACTTGCAAGTGGTGAGAGAACACCAACCAAGGTTTTCCACATTCCAGGAGGCTTTACACCAGGACGAAACTCTTTATATGCCTGTTACCATAGACTAGTGACTACTTGATATTTTGATTTTGAATGGAGGGGAAAAAGTTACATAAGACTAACTTGTGCACAGAAACAATGATCTGAGATGAATGCATTATAAGACATAACTAAACCATAAACTGTATACATATGGCATAAGCCCATAAATAAAAAACTTCACATGAAGGTGTACCTGCATACGTGTCCTTGCCAACTCAATTGGAGAACAAGCAATACATGCTAACGAACGTGCAACAGATCCTGCTACTAGCGGGGCATATGGTGTCAAGCCAGGAGCATTATTTCTCGTGAAATCCTCAATCCAGTTGCGGAATATATCATAACAAGGCAAGTATATCCCAACCTGTTTTGTGATCAAGAAATTAAGTAACATGTGCAATTGATTTCAACATACAAAGTAATGTGGATTCAGAATATTACGTTGTACAAAGGGGGAAAAAAAATAGAGAGATGGAGATAGCAAGTTATACAGGATTGCTGGGTGATATGGCTAAAAACTCAACATGAACTATAATGCTACGTGCATCAAATGCAAATTAGTCCAAGAGATTAACCCCATAGAGCTTCTTCTACAAAAATGAAATATACATATCTCATCATACAAAGGACAAAATAAACTTGATATATGTTTTCAAATATAAGTGAAAATTATATGAATACTTCAAAAAGGACAGATTGAAATATACATATCTCATCATACAAAGGACAAAATTTAAAAAACTGAATATGTTTTCAAATATGACAAAGTAAAAAATTACCGTGAGTTTATGTCCATCAATTTTGCCATTTGCTTCAAAAAGGACAGACTGAAACTATTAAATAGATGTTCAGCAAGGCAACAGAGCAGCATAGAACATTTAAAAACAAGGTAATGACCACAAAAATGGAATGTTTAATAGAGATTGGACTGTTGACAGCTGGGTACCACAAAAGCTAAATGTTAAAAGCCTGCATTTGTTCCTCTCCATAGTCTGACAAACCCCTCCTAAAAAACAATCAATAAACTTGTAAGAATGTATCACTTGAACAAAATATTATATGAGTTTATCTGTCCATCATTTATAATTGACATCCAATAAATAAATTAAAGTTTTTGAAAAAAAAAGAAGAAACTATAAAAAAACTAAATTAGAAATGAACTAAAATTTATTTACCTGTCTAACCTAAAATTTAATAAAGTTATCTATAGATACACAATTAAATGTTCCCTTGTATTAAAATTAAATAATTGTTGATTTTTAAGGAGGACAAATTGGCTCATTGTTGAATACCTAAAATACGGATAGGAGACCAAATGGGATGTACGAATTCGTGCATGAAGGAGAGCATTTGAATTAAGACATTTGGATCTTTAATGATGTCATATTAAATGTATTTTTATGTGTCAAAACACATCAGCAGCAATCCTCAAGTCCAATACACTAGTTTGAGGTCGAGAAAGGAATTGGACTGTTGACAGCTGACACAGTACCAACAAAAGCATTTTTATAAATGAAATTTTGTCATAACATAATAAGTGATGCAGAATTCCAATAAAAATCATCAAAACAATGGTTAACTAACAAATCAGCACCATCCATATCAACTAAAAAATGGGTTTGTCTACACAAAAAATTGGTTGCATCAAAAAAATCAGGTGCTCACTTGGCAGAATCATCATGCACCTCATCCTACCAATCAGCGCTACAGTTTAGTAGCCCAGTGGTCTTGTAGCAAGATAAATAACATAAAATAAGTGCATCTAACCAAAAGTAACAAAATACAGCCAAACCCCACACTGTAATAGCTGAACACCCCTGACCCCTGACAAACTAACCAAGTATCCATACCTGCTTGTTGAACAAGCAGTTGAAGGAAATGAACTTGACAGGTTGATAGAGTAGCCGGCTGATCACTAGCACAAACACAAACCAATCTATGTAATTTCTTACCTGCCTTACTGCCCAAGCATGAAAACCACCAAAACCATGCCATGAAATTTGCATGCCTTCGGCCCAAACAAGCAAAACAGCAACGGCTGACAGATGAAAATAGCTACAGACATTTGGATCAGACCACTGACTTGGCCAATCACGCAGGGACCATGCCAGCAGCCTAGCACTGGGCATAGACATCTATAAACACAAGCTTCATTTTGGATTCCTCCCTGATCTAGTCACCCAACATACAAAACCTACACATAGGCAGCGCATAACAGAATGAATCGGATTCCTCACCGCGTCGGGGCCGAGCGCCGCCATCTGGGCAGGCTGGTGGTACAGCACCCCTGCCGCCTGCGCCTGCAACCTCGTCTGCATCGAGACAACTGAAACGCGTTAGACGCCGAAGCGGCGCCCACACACAACACTCTCGGGGGAGGAGAGGGCCTGCGTGAGAGAGGGAGTGCCCCCGGGAACCGACCTTGGCGACATCGAGAGGGTTGACGATGATAGCCGAGACGAAGGCGGCGCCGGCGGCGGAGAGCCCGCGCTCGAACATCCCGAGCTCCTGGTCCGCCCCAGCGGCCGGAGCGGGACCCGAGGAGGAGGGGGACGGAGAGGACGAGCCCTGGTGCGAAGGCGTTACGCCGCCAGAGAGGTCGACCCGCGCGGCGGCGGCGGTCATCCAGGTGGGGAGGGAGCCCCTGGAGCAGCCCACCATAGCGCCGGACTGGCTCGGAAACCCTAGGCCACGTCGGCTCCGGTCTCGATCGGGGATTCGGGCGGCGGACCGCGGCTGTGGTCCCTCCCTCGCTCGCTCGCTCTCTCCCTCTAGAAGAGGAGGAGGAGGCTCCTGGAATAGAGGAGGCGGAGGGCGGAGGGAGGAGGGAGGGTTGATGTCGCTTTCTAGAGAAGTCCTGTGAGGGCGTTAGGTTTTCTTTTTCTCGTGTGGAGAGATCGTGTAGTCGTGTCTCGATTTCCATCTTCTAGTTTCGACAAAAACGTTTGACAAAAACGCTTTGAATTCCTGTGAGTTTTTTTTCTAAAATTTTGTAGGCTAGGTCAAAGTGTGATCTAAGCACTTACGAAGACGATGGTACATACTTATTTTGATTATTCATTCATATCGTGCCATTTTGATAAAAAAAAACTCATTAATAAGCAATACTCCATTTTATTTAAAAATATTATCTTGCCAAAAATATCAAAATTTGAAATTCTTTTATGACTAAGAAATTTCATTGAACAAGCTAGATATGAATACTTCATGAAAGTTGAGCACAAAGAGTTTGAGTATTCCATAGAATGTTGGTCTCTTTTTAAAATTTGAAATCCCATGAAATACCTACAAAGAATCCAAATACAATATCTTTTAACTAAATATTCCATTTTAATTCTGGCACCTTATGCAAATGCAAAATAAAAAAATACTTGATAACCATGGTATATGCAGTATGTGCTCTTTTTATGCAGTTCATTTTTTTCAAAGTAAGCATTTCATAGATACCATTCATATTGTGCCCTTTTGATAAAAACTCATCAATAAGCAATAGCTTCTAACCAAAAAAATACTATCTTGCCAAAAATATCTAAATAGAAATCCTTTTATGACTACAAATTTCATTGAACAAGCTATATGAGATTAGTTGTCTCATTGCACATCCATTTTTACGAGCCAAAATTAGACATGGTATATTTCATGAGTGTTAAGCACATAGAGTTTGAGTCTTCCATATAATGTTGTCTCTCTTTAAAATTTAAAATCCCATGAAATACCTATGAAGAATCTAAATACAATCTACTAAAATATTCCAATTTTCATTGTCACACCCTGTGCATGTAAAAGAAAAACTTGATAGCCATGGCATTGGCAATATCTGCTCTTTTATGCAGTTATTTTTTTCAAAGGAAATTCATAATTTTTTATGCATGTGGAGTATTGATGAAAGCATGCAAGGGTTTGTTTAGTACAAATCCTATTCTAATAAGAGCTTCTGCGGAGAAGATGGAGAAACCGCACCAAACACTTGAGGAGTCGTTTTTTAGTGAAACCAAAGCCGGAGCCGTGTTTTAGGTCTAGAGATAAAAAGCTAAATGTGACTTCTTGTATGCTCTGGGAGAAGCCATGCCAAACAAGCCTTGAATCTTCTCGTGATCGTCAATTCACCAATGTATAGTGGTCCATGCATATGTAGAAAAGATAGTAGAATTTTTGTGTTAATAACTTCTAAAACAATATAATAATCTTTCTATTTCTGTCACTATTTTGTTGGAACTGAATCGGTAGTTATAACCAAACCAGAGAAAAAAAAATGACCGATGGGGAAAAAAGGGTAGACCAGTTAAACCAAACCAGAGAAAAAAAATTGCGATAACAAGTAGAGCGTTAAGGCCTGTGCACTTGTGCTGTGCATCACTCACTGTAGACGTCTACTCACTGCATGACGCCACTGCAACCGTCAGCCGCAGGAACACTAGGCCAACCAAAACCCCCTATAATTTATTCTTTTGGGTTTTCAACCAAAACCCCTATAATTTATTCTTTTGAGTTTAGATACTCATCACATATCAGGTTCAGAATTTTATAGGATTTTGCAAAACTCCACATGAATTAATTTTATTTCCACAAGTTGGGGGATAATTCCCTGTTTAAGCAGGAAACTTTGAACTATTCCACTTGTTTAACGTGCTTCACTTATTGTTTAACGTGCTTCAGAAATAAAAACAAGTCAATCATGAGAATATTTGGTCGCCATGCATTTAAGATAAAGACAGACTTCCATGCGATATTTCTACAATAATGATCTGCATGGACAATTGGAACTTTTTTGTACGTTCAAACCACCCGAGTCAACAATTGACAACCATGGCAACAGGTCTGAAGACACGCTTTACGCATACATATATTCTGGAGCAAAATAATTTCCTGAATTGCTATTGATTTCTGTCACTCCAACAATGGCAGTGTCTGTCAGAAAAAAGAATGGTAAGGGTGGGGCATCTACAAATGGCACGCGGAACAGGATACAATCTGCAGACGGCTTTTCGTTAGAACTCATGATTCTAGTGTAGTGGCCTTGCAAAGAAAATATGCAAGACCTTTCCTTTGGAAAAGAAAAACACAAGCTTCCTCCAAAGGACGCTACAGAAGAAAACAAAATTTTCTCAATACCAATTCGACCTCATTCTCTGCATATTGTATGTATTATCCACCAGGCACGGTGTTTGCAAAACTCTTCATCATGAAGCATTGTTGCTTGTTATAACGCTGAACACATCGCACCTGCAAAATTATCTTAGTGGTTAGCCCTGCAAAATATCTAGGAATTTGTGGTGAAATGACCACCAATCCAAAAACTCGTTACAAGCAAAATTGTGTCCATTTCTCCAATCTCAGAAGTTCAGTATTCACTGCCTTTTTATAAATCCACCAAATATCTCTGATTTAATAAAGGTGGTGGTAAGGCATATAGATATAATAGATTGAGCGACAGATTTTGAACCTAAACAGGACCTTGATCCAGGGACTAGTGAGGACGCTTGGGGCATGTTTGGATGCCACCTGTAGGCGTGCCAACTCTTAGCTGCTGTCCAAACTTTGGTGGCTGATTCAGCCACCCCAAATAAGCCAGGCAAGGGCATCAAATTGAACTTAAGATTCCCAAAAAACGGCACCTTGGTGCACATGCAGCATGAAAATAATCAACTATTTTTGTACAAAACAAGCTAATTTGCATCCATTCTATTTTCCGCTAAACCATGAAACCCTTGCCTTCTGTCCAAAACATAAGCAAACCATAACTTGGGAAGCCTGCTATGGTTTGAAGTTGTAACAATAAATATCCGCTGATCATAAACTGTTAACTCTAGCAGGTTCATTTCCAAAAATTCATAATCCAGAATACATGCTGAAGAACATGCTTTAGCTTTAGTATTATTCAACAATTCATAGGACATTTGCAGTTGTAACAACTGCGGGGTAAGTTAAACATAGCTAGCTTTCATTGGATATGCTCTCTATCCCCCCATTTTACTTCTACACTGAACAAGGAAATTATGCTCTCTTTTTTTTTGTTCATGTGTATCTGTTACTTCTCTCATCCTTGAAGTTTCAGTACATGCTTTAGCTTTAGTATTCATAGAACATTTGCAGTTGTAGCAACTGCAAGTTAAGTTGAACATAGTTAGTTTTCATTGGATATGCTCCCTAGCTTTATCCTAGCTCTATGCTCCCTAGCTCTATCTCCCCATTTTACTTCTACACTGAACAAGGAAATTATGCTCTCTCTCTCTTTTTTGTTCATGTGTATTTGTTATTTCTCTCATCCTTGAACTTTAAGTACTCACAAAAATAATGATTGTCCAAATACAGTATTTAAAAATAAGGAGAATCGAGAATCTAACAAAGTACGCAAACAAAAGGACTTAGTCGCATGGCAATCATCAAGATTCAGATTTGACCAGTAAGAAAAATAGATCATTAGAACAGCATAAACATTTTTTTTGTGAGCTAGAACAGCACAAACATATGTCAAACAGAATGGAATCAATTTCAAGATCAAAAGAGCCCAACCAACCTGAGGGCCATGATGAACAGCACAGTTTTGCTTCGTTTACATGCTTCACAGAAAGGCCAATCATCCACGATCCTACACTAACATCATCATGGGCATATGTCCGGAGAACGGACCTATAAAAAAAAACATAAATATAATTAATGAAATTACTTATTAAAAATTTTATTATTTCTTTTCAGATCCTTGTGGGAGAAGGATATAGGATTTGTGCAACAAGGTAGCATACTTGTTTATAGAAATGAACTGAGCTACGGCCCTTGATATGACAAACATTTCACCAGAAGCATGTCGGAAATACCTATTGTTTGATAAAAGGAAGTAGATGAGCCACAACAGCAATTGATTTGAATGTTACATCTAGTACAAATAATAAATGTAATAGAAGCTAAAATTACTAAGGCAAGCATACTTACGATTTTCCATCACCAAATTTCCACCAGTCTGGTTCATACCACTTGTGGGTTCTGTTTTCAATGGAGCTCTAGTTTAGTTTGTCAAATGAAGAAGCACTCAAACAGGGGAAAAGACAACTATCAAGTTCCTAAAATGAATTGTTGTAAACACTCACGAGTCAGAGAAAACCTCGCCCGATTTCATGCAGCCAATATAGACACGGGGCTTGTCCCAGTGAGTTTCGAGCATTGCACTCAAAGTATCTGCAGAAACACAATATGTTGTTTCATGTTAAGTACAGTTCCTGTTGATATTTCGAAACCACATCTACACAAACACAATACTACAAGCAATTGTTGCCAGAGGCAATCCAGTATTCCAGAACATGCAGAATGAGCGTTTTAACAAGTTAGAGGAATTCAAAAGATTAATAGCCATTACTTTCTGAGATCTCTGACTTTTTCATGTAGAGGCATCATAGGTAATTACAGTTGTTGCAAGCAGAGACAGAAAATGACAATAGCCTTTTGTAAATCTCATTTCACTGCACAAGAATAATTTCAAAACCTCCTGACTTAAAGGTAGGAAGGAACTTATATTTCCAAAATTGACAAATGATTGTCCAGAATTATCTGGTTCAGTTTTCAAAATATTTTAGAAATCAATCTAAATTATTGGATGCTTTTCAAACTGTGGCACCTACTACTAAAAATTAGTTCAAATGATTTCACTGGCATATCTGGTAAACATTAACAACCAGAGACAAACTTTAGGAATCATACCCAGATACCAAAAGTATCTGGATTGAGTAGTAGGCACATACCAACATTTATGTATATATCATCATTGACCTTAGCATAAAATGCAGCATCGAATGTATCTGCTGCATTAGCAAAGAAACTTTTTGTCTTCTTAGGAAGCTCTTCATCTGACTCTATATGATCATCCTGCAATGCCACTTAATAGTCAAGTTTCAAAAATAAATCAACAGCATGAGTTCAAATATGAGTAAAAGTTTTTATTAATGGCAATATTCATCTTAACACTTTTTTGTTAGTTATATCAAACTTTGATGCTAAAAAATCCAAAGGACTGTACTATAAAATTACTAATGCAAATATGAAGATAAACAAGAACCACCAAAATATATGAATCTTCAATCAAGAAGAGCACAGCAAGTACATAAAAGAAGGTGATCGCTGAATCTATCAACATAGTACTACAGATCAATTGTTCAACAATCAGGCTTACCAATATCAAGAAATCCTTTGTGCTCCTATTTTCGTCATCAATCTCCCTATCAAAAGTATCTCCTCTATTTGCACTACATATGAGAGAACTATCAGACATCTAAACTGCATATGTTTATTCCAGCAGGGAATGAATATCAGGTACCTTCTTCCAACAACAAAACGTACTACAATGCCTTTTTCTTCTTCTAGTTTCTTCAGCATTGAACCTGTGCAGAGAAGTACAATTAAACTACACAGAAAAGTAGGATATTGTACACAACACTAGGTTAAGAAAATAATAAAAATAAGAACTGTAATTTTTTTTAAGTTACCAACAGAAGGAAAATGTAAAACATAAATTCAAAGGTAAGGTACCATGTCCACAGTACTTCAATGGGAGAATAAACAAAACTGGGTCATTTGTTTCAAAAAACACAATCAACCATCTTACAAGATGAAAAATGACTAGGACTAAATGATATTAACATTACAAAAGGCAGATCTGCATCCAAGTTTTCATACTGTGAATTGTGATGGCTACTCTTCAGGATATCATTTGAGGTACAAATTTTCTAATAGGTGTTATACAATCCTCAGCTTAAGCGCATGTATCTGCCTTTACGTAGTCTACCACAATTTAGTACAAGCTGGGGCCTGGGGGTATCAATTTTCCATCAGATACACCAAAAAAACAAATATATTGGTAAACTTTCTTAAAATGGCAGAAATACGAGTTTTGTCCAACTGTAATCTATCTGATGGTAGAAGCGAGCATCCTTACTAAAGTACTATAAGCACTTTGTAACATAACTATTAGAACTGAAAAGGTACTTTCCAACAAAATAACTATGAGAACTGAATTTCCTAATTTGAGTATTAATATTCTTTTTTATGGAATTATTAATGTTGTTGTCTGTCAGAATACCAAAAAACTAGATGTAAGAAAAATGCAAGCAAGAAGTGTACCTGTCGGAAGCCATGATTTCCTGACAGCATCACGGTAGTTTTTCCTCCCAAAGCTAGTCATTATTCCAATAACAATCAGTGGCTTTTTCCCAGAACGGGTTCCATTTGTCTCAGGATTATATTTTCCAACAAAACCTTCATGCTTTGCTGCAGCCAGCTCCATCTCAAGGGATGCCAACCGCTTCCCTTGCTGCCTACAAAATGGTAGATGTTTACAGAGAAGCAATTATTACAGCTTCAAATTCTCATATTACAACTAATTCTGCATGGAGCACTATTAGCTCCAATTGGACAGCAAATACGGAAATCCATACTTTCAAGCGCATTAAGAAATTTTCAGATTGTGCATTGAAAAGCAATTTCAGAATAACCTGAAAGGTTAGAAACTTAAAATTACCTGCACGCAACAACCTTCAAGGTATCATCCACAGATATTGCTGATTGCCCCTGAATCACATGCACAAGGGAGTTAATGGGGCTCTTTTAAGTCAGCAGCACAGGTGGATAGTTCCGCTAGAGAACAAAAGAGCCAGATCTCTGGTGCCTACCTGGCCTGTTCGTCTGTCGAGCTCCTTAATGAGATAAACTCTGTTCTGAGCATCCTGCCACAATCTGAAATTCAGGAAGTCAACAAAATTTTTCCTCTACAAAGTACAAACAGCAAAAGGCCAAAACACAAACCATTTCTACAGAGGAACAGTTTTCAGTTACTATGACAACCCAATCAAGTTAAGCGGTAAGGTGCCTGAGAACTAAGATTGATCTATAGCGTTACTAGCAGAAAGGAAATACTCGACGCATGAACTGTGACACTACAGAATCCGAGAGCTGCAGAAACAAAAAGCACTGCCACTAACATCGCAACAAAATGTGAGCCTCGCACTGGATTCCGTTCAAGAGATCAAAACCTCACCCGCTGTTCTAAAATGCGCCACCGGCTGGATCAAAACTTCCCTGTCAAGATCACCGTGAGCAGCTCCCGCCAGAGAAATACAGGGATCTAGAATCCCCCACGGGTGATCGGTGGCACACGCATACCAAACAATCAAACAGAAGAACCCAAGCAGGCGAGCATTCTCACGAAGAAACTAATGACGGGAACCGGCGAGCGAGCGGGCGGGCGGACTCACCGTCCGGCGACGTAGAAGGAGGCCATGGTAGCGAACATGGCGAGCATCATGGCGGACATCGGCGACCGCAGCGCCCCGCGGCGGACGGCGCCTGCCGCCGCGCCGGGCCCTCCCGGATCTGCATCGGGATCTCGAGCTCGGAGACCTTGACCTGCCCCCGCCCGCGCGCTCAGCACGGGCCCACCATGGCCACCGACGACGAGATCTCCGAAGCTGCCTTCAGAAAACTCGGCGCCCAGGGGTTGTCTGGTTCCGGAAGCTTCTGGAAGCCACCACGGGAGAGTGGTGGCGGTGGCGGTGGCGGTGGCGCGGCGCAGGCTAGGGGTGAGGAGAGACTGAGAGAGGTGCCGAACTGCCGGGCGGTTGGTGCTGGTGCGTTACGAACAGTTTCGGTGGTTTCGCAAGCAACGATTTGGAATTTGGAGAGCCCTATGAAGGCAAGGAAGGAGACGACGGTTGATTCTGTGCTATTTGTCTGACAGGCAAAGAAAGGAACAAATATACTTACTGCTAGTAACGTTTTTTGGCTAAAATGATTAGAGGTTATAGAAATAGAAAGTAATTAAAGCAATAATCTTCTTGCTTCTTTAGAACTAGTAGTAACTAAAATTTGTCCTAGTAGTATACTGTATACGAGGTTGTATTGTATTGACGCGTGTCAAGAGCTGATTAATACATACCACAAAATATCTAGATATAGTACTTTTCAAAGATAAATAAAGAAAATAAATAATAACTTATGGCATTAGATATGTGGTATTTTTTATATATTGTTCCAAATTATAAGACATTTTGATATTTCTAGATAAAAAAAAACATTTTTTAGAGAGAGTATATTTTATGACAAAATAAGATACATGTTATTATTAGCTAAGGAAAAATATAATTAATTTAACTTACATTGTTTTGTATTCTCAGTTTATCGATGAAGATAAAGACGAACAAGTTGGGTAATGATAAGTGATTCACTTTTTACAAAGAACCAAAAGTGTCTTCAAAAGGTTTCAAAAGTCCCTGTAGAAAAAAGTTACAAAAGTTTCTCCACTTGCTTGGTATAAGGTGATGCATTATTATTGTTCAAATATTTTACTTGATACGTATGTACATCTTGTGTTGTATTTGTACACGACAATCATTATGGGGTAACTATACTGTACATGCATGTTCAATTAATTCGTGAGAAAAATGGTTTCGTCAGCGATGTACCACACCCAATATAAGCTATGCCCGGCGTTAGAATAAACGGGGCCGGCCGAGGCTACTTAGGCCCGGAGAGGGGGCGCCGCAGCGCCCCTACCGCCACCTATGGGATGGCCGCACGCCCAAGAAAGGAAGGCGGCGCAACGTCACCGCTTACTTTCTGCGTCATCTACAGTTGCGTTATATATATTAGTCTTTTTAGGAATAAGTTTATTAAGATAGAAAGTTAGAATTTATTTAGAAAAAAGGGAAATCCAATTACTATAAGGATTTCTTGAAATTTTTTAGGGACTAAATCTTGCTAGGACTATAAATACTAGTGATGTGTAATTATTGCAATTAAGAAAAAAAAATAGTCGAAGGACTTTAACCTTAAGCTTTGCAGCTCTCTGTGTCACTCTCTCTCTCTCTCTCTCTCTCTCTCTCTCTCTCTCTCTTCCTCCATACATGCCAGTCGCCGCTGCCGGCCGCCCCCGTCTATGCCGCCGCCTCCTCGGCACAACATGTTAGGAGTGAGGAGCAAGACGGTGTGTCATGGAGGTGTGCGGCGATGGCATGGAGTAGCGCGGTAGCGATGATGGGCGCCATGCCTGGCATAGTGGCTTGAAGAGAGCTGACATCTCTTCTATGAGGATAGCGGTGGTGAATAGTATAAAATTGATATAATTTTTTTAGGGTATCGATATAATTTTTATTGCGTATATGTTATTTAGTAAATCAAAAACCTAAACCCAAAACACAAACAAAGGATGGAGTAATCATTCAATTTTCTAATTCCTTCAGTACATAGTTAAGCTCATAACTCTTTTTCATTCTAAATTGGTGGTATCTAAACGGTATCTTTTACAAGCTAACATCATCTTCATTTAATTTCATTTTAAATCCATGTAATCCCTACAAAATGTGAGGTATCTCTTAGAGCACTAATTACCAAGTGATATCATATAATACAATCACTGTCTGATTTTTAGTTTAATTATTAGTATTGTTAAAGAGATTTACACAATGTTAGAATTAGTATAATTTTGTCTTTTTCTTATAATAAACATAATAACAAAATATTTCCTTTGTTCTTTTTAATGTCATCTAGATTTTCGTGTATGCCAATCTTTTTAAATTTAAATATATTTATATAAAATATTAGTAACATTTATATCTCTAAATAAATATATATAATAAAAATCTATTTTGATTAATCTATACTAGTAGATTAAGGTACGGGAGAGGAGGACTTGAGTAGTTGCCCGAACAAAAAAAAAGAAACAAAAAAGAACGGCTCAGTGCAGGGCGAGTCCAACCGGATCCACACGGCACATGCCGCACACACTCGGCCTGCCGTGCCGTCTCACTTTCGCCCTTCCGGCCTTCAGGCGCAGCGCACCCTCGCTCCCGCTCTCCCGGCGCCGCCCTCGTCACCCCCTGCCGCCCTGCGTCGGAGCGAGATCCATACATCCCAGGATTGGCTTCTTCTTCTACTGGTAAGGAATCCCTAGTCTAGCTGTCTAAGTTTGGCTTGGATGGGCTATTCATGCTGTCCTCTAATCAGGATCTTATTTCGTGGGATTGGGAGAGTCTTGCTCCAAAATCTGAACCCATAATCACGGTGTTCATTTTTGGGGTTGGGATAGCTGCTTCCTTCAACATCCAAACCCATCCAGTTTATTTGGGATTCATGTGCCGCGGGGGGTTTGTTGCAACTGAAGCCCCATCGCCACGGCTGCTGCAGCCTGCAGTGTTGCTAGGAGCCATGTAGTGGGCTGTGCCCTGTACGAATGTAGGATAGTGATGACGAGTGACGACCGATTGGTTAGCACCAGGTCCAGATGACCTCCATATGATATCTTTCTTGTTTCATGCTCCTGCAAGTCGTTTCTGTACCTTTTAGTTAGGCTAGATGTGGCCTGTCTCACAGCCAAGTGGGATTGCCTGACCGGACTGTCCCTGAACGTGTATTTATGCTCCCTTCACTCGTATTCAAGGACACCTCACCGAGTGTACTATTTAACTGAACAAAGCATTGTTTCCACTATTACCGTTAAATCTCAACCCAACAGAACATATTTTCAGTTGTTGATTTTGCAACACAAAGTTTTTTCATGTGACACATTGACTCGTCATTGGAGGGTAAAAGAAAATACTAGGTATAAAATCATGTCTGGAAGCAAAGATTCCTTATCAGATCATTGATGCATTGAAAAGTAATTTGACTTGCTAATTACTCGCTCATCATTGTGAAAGGAACAAAACAATCTTCAGACGCACCACATTTTCATTTTTTTTTTCCTTTTTTAGGCTAAGTATAGTTGTAACTGTTTGGAATGTTATTTGCATCCTGTAAATCTGTTGTTATCATTAGTAATTTTTATTATCAGCAATAGGCCTTAGTATGGCCCTTCCCTACTGTTTTTTTAACTGAAGTCTTTTGCACATATATCAACCGCTTTATTGCACTGCATTCTTCCAATTCCTACTACATCCAGTTGAAGTTGTTGATATTTTCTGGTTATTCGCCAAGCTTTCAATCCTCAATACTGTGAATGTTTGCTCACCTTCATGTCAATTTGTTAGGTTGGTCTGAGCCTGCACCCATGCATTTTGGAAAATTATCCATTTCAGTGCTCAGTACTTTTTTGTTCTCTTCATGAAAATAATGGCATCATCAGTATACTGACAATCCTTGGTGTAATATGGTCACAATATTTCAATTCCCTAACATATATGTTTATACTAATGCATCATTAATAACATCATCCATCATCTTAGCTATGATGTCATCTACCTTGTGATGGTCCTTGCTCAAAAAAAAAAAAAAAAAAAAAATCCCCTCCAATTTAGCGTTGATGGTAACATCTTAATAAAATATGACATGATAAACTTAAGGGGTTCCATTTGTCTGTTTTCCTTGCTATGCTTCATAGTATGCTATATCTGTGATTCAATGTCTGCATGGAAATACCATTTCATTGTGCTGGGTACTGACACTTATTCTTTTGCTATTCTTCACCAAGGCTGTTAGATTAGCTGTCTTCATTACTGAGTCCATCCCTAATTTTTACTCTCTACAATTTATCATTTTGGCCCTGTTCTTATTTGATCGTTTTTCAGTGCAGCACATTTTTTGTGTGGCTGCAAAGTTCTTAATTCTAGAGCAGCAAGATGGAGGTTATTGTCATCATCTCACTTGTCATTCTTTTGGCACTAGGGGTTCTCTTTGTGATCCCGAAGTCACAAAATAAAGGTACAAGTTGCACAATTTGTTGTAGTAGCTTGACCTAGAATCTGAGCAACTCTTGAATTGCAGGTAAATCAAATGGAACCGATTCAGGAGCTGGAATGGTAAACTCTTCACTTTTAGTTAGCTAGTTTCCTTGAATCTATAAATGCATGCTACATTTTTTTCTCAGATTTGCACCATAATACCTATAATATTTTAGACATCTTGAAAATGCTTACATTTTTGTTTTTTTTTACATTCAGACATCTAGGAGCTTTATGAAGGAAGAGATCTCTAAACATAACACAAGGAAGGATTGTTGGATCATCATCAAGGACAAGGTTGTATAAATGCAGTGACCATCTCTGTTTGTCCCTATTCGATGCCCTAGACCTGTTAATAGGGAAATTCAAATATTTTGGTCTTCTCAATTTATCTTTGGTGGTTGAACCAGGTCTATGATGTTACTTCTTATGTGGAGGAACATCCAGGTGGTGATGCCATTCTAAATAATGCTGGTGGTGATTCCACGGAGGGGTTTTTTGGGTTTGTAACTTCTTTCTTCCTTCTTATGCCTCATAGCATGCTCTGTCATTGGTTCAAAACTTTAGTGCCTTTTATGGAATTGTTTATTCAGAATTCATGTTTTTAAGGACATCCAAAAAATTACATATCATGCCTTTTCATATTGAGATTATTCATTTAGGATTTTTTTTCTATCTTCTTTCCAGGGTGAGATTGGTTTTAACTATTCGCCATATTAAAGTTATGGTTATCTAATGGACCAAATTAGTTGTTCCTTCTACAAATAATATTCCATGAAGACTTAGCGCCATTTTAGATATTCAGTAACAAAAGAATTGAAAGGAGATGAAAAAGGCAATGACAGTATTGCCATAATGATAAGCAAAAATGGTCAGTTTTTCTATTTCCCATGCTGCTATCCAGGCATTGCTACTGCTAACATTTTCTAAAGAAATACTATACACAATTAATAATTCCATAAAAGTTGTTAGATGCTATTGCAAGATTTGTCTTATTATTGTTGGTTTTGTTTTTATCTAGAGTAGAATTCATGTTAAATTACACTAGATTGATAAATCAGCCCAAACCTGTTTCCATTTTGAGCTGAGGTCCCAGTCTTGTGTCCAAATAAAATTGTTTTGCATTGGCTTCTGCAAATGAGATCCTTATTTAGCTCACTTGTTATGTGCACGCACATACCACTAATTGCAAGATAGCTATGTAAATGAAACAATGATATTCATGGAACATGTCTTTCTTACTTTGTGTTTTCCTGAACTGGAATACATCATAATATGCCTTTGCTGGTGTCACTTTCATGGTCCTCCATGAATGGACTCAATCTCTGGTTAGTTTCTGTTTTCCTTAAAAATCAGCTCCATGACATTCTTCTATCTGGATGCACAGGCCACAGCACGGCACTAGGGTCTTCGATATCATTGATGATTTCTGCATCGGTCAGTTGAAGGCTTCATGATCATGACATAGTGTAGATTGTATTGAATTCATGGAATTTTCTGGACATCAAGTTTTGAGAAGCTACATATATTATCCATGCTTGAGCATTGCAGCCGTCAAACATTTACGATGTCAGTGTAACTGTTCTTCAATTCTTATCAGGGCTGCCCTGAGCTGTGATGTAGCAGTTAGTTTTTATTCTGCTGAGGCAATGTGAGCATCAGTTCAACAACTGATTTGTTGTGTTTGTTCATTTCTGTCATTGGACAATGCTCTGAAACACATGTGATTGTTTTGGTTAAATCAGAACCCCCCCGTTTCTCATGAGCACTTCTGAAGTGATGTTATGGTGAAGATGCTGAGATTTTGATTTTAATTTGGTTGTTGAATGTGTTTTTATGACTTGTCGTGCTCTAAGTATTGTACTGGTGCATGGTATACAGACATGAAAGTGAACAATATCAGGAGAAGATAATTTCTGAGATCAAACTGATTGCTCCGTAAGTAGATTCTAACTTTTATCTTGCTGACAGAAACCAACAAAACCCAACCCAGCAAGTTGAGAACTGAGCCCCAAAAAGGGAAACAAAGAAGAAAAAACAAAAGATAATGAAACAAGAAATTCTATTTAGATATCCTACAAGCTTCCATGCTTTCTGCTACTGCACAGTTCTTAGGGAGAGGCTGCACAGTTCTTAGGGAGTGAGAGACGAGGACAGGGCTGCTGCCAATCAGGATCAGACTTTGGTACTGGATGCTCTTGGTTCTCCTCATGGATAGTAGAGGCTTGGCATTGCGGTGTCAATGTCGAAGTTATGGTCGAATCCAAAGCACTCGAGAGACATGAATTCGTCGTCGAGCACCGGCAGGGCCGCAGCCGACGAGACGGTGGCGAACGCCGACGACACCACCTCCTGGAGGTCGCCGTCCGAGGCCCAGTCCCTGAACCCGGGCACCGGGCACGGCGAGACGCCCTGGTGCTGGCAGCCGTTGGAGTCGGAGCCGACGGGCGACCACGGGGACGAGGCGCCCCGCACGGGGCAGCTCTCGGGCGTCATGGGCGGCGGGAGCGCGGCGGCGGCGGCGGCGTCCGTGGTGGTGGCCACCGTGAGGCCCGCGGCGAGGACCTGCAGCGCGGCCTGCGCGTGCGGGTTGTGCTGCTGCTGCTGCTGCGCCTGCGCCCTCTGGCGGCGGCGGCGGGCCTGCAGGTATGCTCGCCGTGGTAGACGACGTCGAAGAGCGCGGGGTGGTCGTCGGTGCGCTGCACCTGCTTGGTGGCGGGGCAGTTCTGCGAGTTGCGGTGCGTGCAGCGGTAGTAGGCGCGCGGGTGCTTGGCGCCGAGGATGTCCTTCTGGCCGTACTTGCGCCAGCTGTGGCCGTCGTCGGCGGGGCCCTCGGCGCCGCCGCCGGCGGCGCTGACGCGCACCTGCTGGCTGGTCCAGCGCGCCGTGGCCTTGCGCTTCTTGGGGCTGGCGGTGGTGGTGCGGAAGGGATGGTGGTTGTGGTGATGGTCGGAGGCGGCGTCGCTGCTGAGGGGGCTCCCGGACATCGGCGAGGAGACGGCGACGAGGTCCGGGGCCGCGTGGAGCATGCCGATGGATCGGTCCGTGAGCGCGACGATCTGGTGGACGAGGCGGCGGCAGAGGTCGACGGAGGCGGCGTCGGCGGGCGCGCGCAGCTGCAGCTCGAGCTGGCGCACCAGGCCCTGCACGCGGCCCAGCTCGGACACCAGGCGCGCCCGCCCGCCGCCGCTCTCCACGGCGTCAGCCATTGCTGCTGCTGCTGCTGCTGCTTCGGGGATCGATCGAGTCGAGGCGTTGCTCGGTGGGAGCAGTCCGGGGCAGGGGAGGAGGCCAGCCGCGTGAGGTGGCGAGTGATCGGCGACCAGGAGTGCGTGGCTTGGATTGGTTTGTCGTGGTGGTGGTGCTGACTGGTGGGAAGCGGGATGGCGAGCGGAGGTTTTATAGCAAGCGAAAGCGAGGGGCCGGAGGGGGAAGCGCGTTTGCGTCGGGGAATTTCAAGTGAAGTGAGGCGACCAGTGGAGTGGAAGGGGAAGCCCAGCTTTGTTTGACCGCCCCAGATCGGGGAGACCGCGCTGCGATTGGCTGCCTTTGCCTTGCCGGGTCGGGTCTCGGCTTCTCATCGTCATCTCTCATCTCCTATACTACTACTATAGTGCTCTGTTTTGCTCTGCACGTTTCATCAACCGATCGTATTTGCTTTGGGTTTATAAACCACTACTGACACATGGCCGAACAAGCACAAGTTTCCCCTGATGACATGGTATTAGACCTGATCAAGCATCAGATTTGATTGAGTTCAGGCTGAAAAAAAGCCAAATTAAAATCTTTGGCCTAAGCTTGATCCCAACCCGATGCATTGTTAAGTTAGGTTAAGCAATTTCTTGATTTTTTTTTGTATTTCGAGTTAGATTTTTTTCTTGTTAAATTAGACCATAGGCAGAAAATCATGACCCAAACTTGACCTGACACATTGGTAGGTTGTGTTAGATTGATTTTTCCCCTGAACAAATCGGATCGATGGAACAGGTCGACGGTTACCAACACATGGATGCGTGTGGTTTTGGCGTTCATCGCTGTTTTGTGACTGGCAAAGAAAAGCAACCGTAAGTTTGCAACGTATGGCGCATCGACAACAATCAAAGGCGTAGACATTTCTCGTAGGAAAGATTTTAATTTCTTAGTTGCGTTGGACTTGGGTCACTTGGAGTCTCAACGAGCAGAACAATCGGGCCTTCTACCGGTCCACATAGAGAGGGTGTCGTTGTGGCATCAAATACCTTTAAAAAATGGTGCCGTGGTTTATTTGGCTCTTTAGTCCCTCTTTTCATGTTATAAGTTGTTTACCGAGTCATTTCTACTGTCTCATTTATGTGGTTACTAAAATTTTATTATTGAAATTGTTTCTATACATGTTTTGAAAGTTCTAAGAAAAGAAAGAAGAAGTAAGGGGAAGTTCTCAGACATGATGGTACTAGAATTTTTTTAGTTATGCAACTAAAATTGTCGTGCTTTATTTGTTATTTCAAAAGGGCAAGTTGACGCTTCCTGTCTCTTCGCGAATGTATTATCACTATACATTTCATTAAAAGAGATGACGTACCCACATGATTCGATTGCATTTTCTAACATAATTAGTTAGTTAAACACTTGTCCTCCATCTAAGTATTTTGGATAAACCTCGAGATCTTTGACCGTATGCTACATTGACAAATTTTTTAAAGCTGTCTCAAAAAAGAAGATAGATGAAGGAAAACCATAGTCTACGTGGCGGGACGCAGGTGATCTTGTCTTGGAAATCTTTCGGAGAGAAAAAAAGAATGGATGGCAAAGAGCTGGACGCCAACGTAATCAAGATAAGACCCTACATAAGCTTAAAATGGTATTATATATTAGTTATATATTTCGTTCGAATGATCGAATCCAATCTAATATATTTGTACAATTGTTCTAGTATGTAAGCAGAAGGGAGAGCTGTGGTCACCTCAACAATATCAACGATTTTGTTCTCTTCTTCTAGTTCTAGATACTACCAGTATATGTATGTAAGCAGTCCTCGTTGTTGTTAATGGCGAAAACGACTTGTCATGCGCTGAGGCTGAGATGACCGGAGCTCTCTGCCTTTTTGTTTGCTGGAAAAAATTTGGTCTTTTGGTCGCTAATCATGGGTCCAATCCTTCACTTTGGCGGTTTGACTCGAGTTGGTTACGTTGTCTGACCGTTGAACCGCGTCTCGGGTCGGGCTCAGGATCCACTACTACTACTACCGCTATCAACCCTTGGGAATCTTGGACCGGTTCCACGGTCCTTGCTAATCCATCCCCTTTCTGTGTCTGTCTCTCGTCCATCTAGGCCCAGCCATGGCAGACACACAAACACAACCACAAGGCAGGGCAGCATGCGTGCTGCAGGTGCTGCAATCCAAGCGAGGGTTCAAAGTCAAAATTCTGACCGGTTCAAACCTCCCCAACTTTCCCATAAAATAAATGCCCTTTTCCTTCTCTTTTCTTTTCTTTTCTCTTGCATTGCATGCATCTCATCTCCCCATCCCCACTGTCAGAAACCACCAGCATCTATCATCAACTAGGATGGGTTTCCTTCTGGATTTCTCTTGCCACTTTTTTTTTTTTTTCCTTTGCTGCTGCAACTACTAGGCACGTCAGGGTACATACAATCTTGGCTGCAGCTCTGAGTTTGGCTGGTGAGTGAGAGTGAGGGCAGCAGCAGTGACCACCAACCAGCGGTCGTCTACCTCTGCTCCAACTTCCCTTCTGTTGTGACCTCAGTTGTTCTTTTGAAAATCAAAATTCGGTCACTTTTAATTTGAGTCTTATTATAGCTTGACCTCGTTTCGTTCGTTCGTGCATTTGTCACGGGCTGTATACTATATATTTATGTATGCTCGTCAAATAGGATTTCATTCCTAGTGTGTCATCTACTATGCGAGCATGCTCGGTTTTCTTTCTGCTCAATTCGGCATGTGTTGGGGGCTGTATACTATAAAAGAACTTGGCTTCCTGTTACACAGAATGAAGCAAAAATAGTCTAATCAGTTTTCTTCATAGTTGCAAAACCTTTTAAACGCTGGGGCCTAGAGCTTATTTTTTTTCCTTTCTTTCTTCGTTTTCTGAACTGTCTGCTGCAGCAGCTGCTGTTATTGTAATTTTCCTTTTGGTTCTCAAACTCTTACTTGTTCTCTTTCTTTGTTTTAATAAAATTACTGTAGGGACTTCAGTCCCTCCAGATTCGTTAAAAAAACAATCTAAGGTTTCTTTCACCCAGCTAGCTTCAAAGACTTTTTTTTTTGTTTGATACGAACTAAGCAATCAATAATTCATTTTTTTGTTATAATAAAAACGAAGGCAGCGTCAGTTTTGCACTATCATGGGTTTCTATGAATTCTATCTTATCAGTAAAGCAAACGGGACGAAGAAAGTCTAACAGACACACTGATCTTTGTTGACCATGCAATGTGATTCTTATATAAATAAATCCAGATATCATATAGCAGGGCATGAGATTGATGGTGAGTGTGAGATGTTAAATAACAAAATAGAGTGAAGTGGCGAGGGAAGGGATGTGATGGTCAGAGTTTTGTTTTGGTTGGGTGCGGAGAAAATCAGACAAGCTTGACCGGCGACTGTCCGACGTGTACACCAGGAATCTTCAAACCCACTTTGCGCGTCGCTGGAATAAACAAAACCGCAAGTGCGTCCCCTGTCTCCTCGTGACGTCACCGACGAAAGATCAGCACTAGGGCCTGGTGACGTCAGCGAGAGGAGGAGGAGGAGGAGGACACATGTGCTCATCACTTTGTTTCCTTGCCAATTAACTGACATCCAAATAAATAAAAGTGCCTTTTGTCCTAAGAAGAAAAAGTTGTTTCGCATGTGCAGCAAGCAAACAATTAGTAGCTCTTTTGCACCTTCATCCATCAGTTTCCAATGTTTTACGTAGTTGGCTTTTTTTCCCCCGACTTCTTCTAATATCGATATAAAAATTCAGTAAACCTCCTGCCAGTTTTTTACGTAATCATCTGTTTGCATATAATTTATTTATTATACAAACACGTGCCACATTATATTATATTTTTCTTTCCTAGAGCTATATGTGAATGAATCACATAATGTGATATTCCGTTCTTGGTAGGTACGTAACCCCCTCTGTTCGATCTGTGTACTGCACCCTTGCACTGGGTTAGCAATTCCTGTTAGAACATCCTTGGATTGTAAATTTGTAATGGCAAATCAACAGGCGTGGCGAGTGGCGACTCATTCCACCTCTATTCTTCCGGATCAGGATCTCAGTGCGTGGCTGTGACTTCAAGTTGCAAAAGCCTAGCAATTGGCCAGATGGTTGCTCCTTCTTATTGCTATAATTAATTATCTATCTTTTACTTATCATTGCACACAACATTTCTTTTTATGAGGCGTGTCAGCTAGGGATTTTTTTATTTATTTTGGGGGGTGGGGATCTCTAGGAATGCACTTACCATTGCGTATGATATTATCATCAGATGCTACGACTACACAAGGTGTACGTGTACCGTACCTCTGCAAGCATGTTGTCTTTGCCCTCCGGTGGGCGCGTGCATGTGGCCCAGCACAACACACCACACGTGCGCATGCATTGCTTGTTGCTGACCGGTCTAGAATTGTGATAGGATGATATCAGACAGAAGAAGCTTCTGTTCAACCATCCGATCCGCCCTGGTTTCTTTCCGTACCATGGGATAGCACAGCTGGGTTCTTCACACTAGTTGGACGAGTCAGTCGATGGCTCCAAAACTCCACAGATTTAATTTGGTTCAAATTTGAGACGCGACAAAAGTTTTCTCCAAGTATCCGGGTTCCCTTTATATGTAGTAGTAGTAGTATCATCAGATCATTCAGGTAATTCGTCTACTATATATGTTCTGTACACAGGTTAGGCGCAGAAAGAAAGAGAAAAAAGAAAACAAAACAAAAACGAATTAGTAAATCTGATGTATGGAATTGCCTGTGGATTAAACGATGTTGTTGTTCGTAACAGAGGAGGCCAACCCCTTGACCTAATTATATTAGTAAAACGTTGTTTATTTCCATATGGATGGGATTAAATCTACTAGCCTGATATAATTTTGTCCTCTTGCTATACTGATCTCGATCGATCAGTTGACAAATGAAATCTTAGAAAATGCTAAGCTCAACAGCAGCGGCTCGAGAAACTTATAGCTGGAAGATAAGGTTGGTGATGCGTGTTACCAACATTTAAAGTTTAGACGAAATGAAAAAGTCAACCGTTGCAACTTGCAGGCATGCATTCGAAACGGCGTCGTTAACACGTACGGTACGGACGTGGCAATTGTCAAAGAGCTTTGTCTTTTGGGGCACAGCAACGGGCATGGTATAGCGTCCATGTGTTTGACATCGTGTGTGGGCTGTTTTCTATCGTGGTTTTCAAAGGCATCACGGCTTGGTGTGGCATTCTATTATAATAATGGCATGCTTCAGTACAAAAACAGTACGCCCATGCCCATTTGATTCTGATCCGGGGAAATTAGTCAGAATTTGACTGGAAATTCAGCCGTATCGCACGCACGCAACGCAACATTCGATCATAGTCTAAATAAGTTGTGTATGGACGTAAAACGTAATGCTCGTCTAATTGTACTCCTAAATAGTAGTATCTGGAGAGAACTTGCAATTTACTTCCTGAACCTTTTAAAGTAAGTTCATTTTTGGATTGGTTCATAGACAAGGTGATCTTCTATGCGTACGCAGTATACGCATCCCATGAAAGAGAAACAGACGATGCAAGTAGAAATGCATGCACCGCATCTCCCACAAATAACTCTAGCCCAGTAGCCCACTAATGGGTAACGCCATACTGAAAACTTAGGCATCTACCATGCAACCTGTCAATCTTAAAGCGAAGATATGTGTACATGCCACAATACCACAAAGACCTTAAGCAAACAAACAAAAATGTTATAGTTGCATAGGTATTCTCGAGTACCGAGAACACGCCTGCGTTCCCAGAACAATAACAACAATAACAAACAACATCATTCCATATTTCGATCCGAAAGCTAATAGGATAGCGTACTTTTAATGAAACAACAATAAAATACAGCAACAGTGCAACGCTACTAAATCTCCATGCTAACGTCTGTCAGACCATTTTATAGGTAGCATTACAAGTTCCATTGTTCACACAATCACGACTAGTCCCGTAACGAAAAGGTTCCAACACTAGGTAATCGCTTCCTAGTCTGCCTTATGGTTCCCATTGCTGGTGGGCGATCTGGACCGATCTCCGCGCCTTCTGTCATGGGGTGAACTGCCCCTGCGGTCTCTTGAGCGTGAGCGCTCCCTTCTGCGGTCCCTTGATCGAGACCGCTCCCTCCGGCGGTCCCTTGAGCGAGACCGCTCCCTGCGGTCCCTTGAACGAGACCTCTCCCTCCGACGTTCCCTTGAGCGAGACCGTTCCCTTCGATCCCTTGAACGTGACCGCTCCCTTCTGCGTTCCCTTGAGCGGGATCGCTCCCTTCTGCGAGGGCGATAAGGTGATGGGCTCCTTTGAGATCCTCCTGCAATTTTTTTAAAAAAAAAACATTAAATATATAGCTGTAATGCAAAATGCAAGAGGAACAGTGGCAAATCCATATTCTTCCTTACTAATGTTTTAATGCACACGTGGATCACAAGCGTATAAAAGATATATGCAACCAAATTTGCACATACTCACTGTCACACAAGTTTCCCATGGCTATGCTTGTGATTCTCACTACTTTGAAAGTGTGATTTGAATCAAGGAATACAATGACCTAGACCATACATGTGTACTCAGAGCTTCAATAGTGTGGAATTATGCCACTTAAAAATAGAGAACACCATAAAAGCTACAATATTATTCATGGATTGTAGAACACTTAAGACCCCATTGAGATCTGTCATTAGAATATTCAAAGATCACTTGATAAAACAACAAATAAGCAAACAAATACCATATGAGTGACGCAAAATGCTTGAGACTGAGCTCATGTTTATGTATAATAAAACAGCATAGCACATCTGACAACTGCAAACAAATAGCGATATCCATTCAACTACAATGAATGCAAGCTGAACAACACTTAAAGAAGCAAGTCAAATGATGCTTAATACAGAAAGCAATGTGGTCATATCATGTGGAGGTGCAAAATTGGTCAACTTAGGTTCATACCTCTTCGACCACAGTATTTTCCAGGTGTAGGGGTTCTTTCACGAGTTCTTTTAGCCTGAAATGAAATCATGAAGAAATGCATCAGTTGGTACGAATGAAAAAGCAAGCAACTTCAAGTACGCCAAATAAAGGAGGAACCCAATTCAATCTTAAATTCGAACAGAGTGGCTAATAGAACAGATAAAAAAGCTAAGCTTTGCCCTTTTTGCTGAAAAAAAAAGTCATGGATCATTAAGCTTGCCAATTCTTTATCAAAATTCTTGTGATACAAGTAGATTAATAACTTTACGTTGCATGCCAGCTCAACCAAAGATGACTTTTGTGCGCATGTTCCGTGGTCGGTGCAGCCATGGTCCAAGGAAGCACCAGATTATGCCTCTTGTGATGTCCCTCAAATCAAGATACTGGTCGATGAAGTTCACATCAGACTCGGAGGTTGGTGTCGTAACATGGCAGCAGCATGCACCATGTAAGCTTAGTCGAAGCAGACATCGTAGAGCCTGTTGGATCATGAGCGTGATGTTGACGATGGCGGTTGTGGTAGAGGTGGCGTGGTGGCGGTGGCGGTGGCGGTGACGCAACGCACAACAAGACTCCACGATCCCTCTATGGCGACAGCCCTCGTGTTGATGTAGCATGTATGCATTGTTGGCGAGGGAGGTGTAGACGACAAGTGGTGATGAGCTCTGAGGGTGTGGTGATAAGCACCATCACATCAGCTGCACATCCGTTGGAGACAACCATGGTTGAAGACTGCACAGCCTGGACCAACCAGGTTGACGTAGAGGCAGCCCAGCACCATGTTAAACTGGAAGGTCAGGAAGTCAGCACGAGACGAGAGTTAAGACCCCAGTTGAAGAGCCACAGAAGAGGTTTTCCCCATTCACCACACTAGGATTGCATCAGAACACATCACAAATGATTCCCTTTCAATTTAGTCTGGCCCATTTCACCTGAGTGGAATTTCCAGGCTTGCCTGTTCCACAATATACTCTTCATCACAGGGAAAGAGCATATTTGTAATCTTCTACCAATAACATACCACATCTCAAGGACCCTTCACCAAAGTTTTAAACTGAACAGAGCATAACATCATTGGAGTTTTAATGTAATTGAATACACTTTCCATGGTGCACAAGATTAATATATTTATGTTACTAAGACATCAGTGATTTTCAAGACAAGTGGGAGGGGTGACAAACAAAAAGACAAAAGAAAAGAAAAACATGCTTGACAGTATAGTAGCTTTATATTTTAAATTGTACTACTGCTAGTATTAGACTACTCGAAAACTATACAAAGATAACATGACAAAACTAGCACTATTCAACAAAAATGCAATAGAAAAATTAATGGAATGAATCAGTACAGTTAGTATCTAACCTTCTCTACAGTGACCAGGCGACCTTCAAGTACAGTGCGGTGAAGATACTTGATGCAGCGTCTTGCATCTTCAACAGTATCCATAGTCACAAAGGCAAAACCACGGGATTCTTTTGTCCTAGGATCAAGAACAACATGACAGTGTTTAACCTGCATTGAAAGATGGAACTGATTAATTGGATACCGGAAGGTTAAGATTAATAGACAAACAGATAGAGATGAAATGGAGACCATAATAATTTTCTCGAACAACACCGGAGAACAGCAAGTCATTTCATTGAGAAGCGAAATAATACGTTGGAGAGACAAGAGTCTACTCCTAGTACAAAGGAGAGACTCCCGAACTCAACACTCACAGCACAATACACTAACCCAGAACTTCTATCTCTGTGCTTAGCTGAAGAAACATCTCCTTAAGAGCGAGGCTCCAACCATGCACCAAAGAACACCCCAAGAGACCATAATAAGAATGTGTGAACTAATAATTTGACACCATACCTTTCCTTCTTTACTAAAGAACTTCTCAAGATCATCTTCAGTTACACGAGTAGACAATCCAGTCACATAAAGGTTATTCCCTGGATTTCTATCATCTGGGCTCCTGTGCATGATAAAGAACTGAACATCAGTACTGCCCCAGTCCCATATTTGTGTGGAATCGCAACACTAAAGCTAAAAACAGATCATTGCCTCATTGGAACCAATAATATTTGATAAACTATCAATTACAAATGATATACTTGCCTGGACCGACTTCTATCCCTTGACCTTGATCTACCACGTCTCCTAGGAGGAGACCTTGAAGTGCTGCGTCTATTTGGACGTGGGGACCGTGAAGCACTCTTTGGTGGAGGTGACCTTGAAGGGCTGCGTCTCTTTGGAGGAGGCGAGCTTGAAATGCCATTTCTATCAGCAGGAGGTGTAATAGACCTTGCAGTGTACCTAAAAGCAACATTTCAAAAACCAGAACACACCATATTATGAGAATTTAGTTTAAGTGAGAGAATAACAGAATTATAACAGGTCCACCATGCAGGGATACTAACCTCACTTCCCTGGTTTGTGACATCTAATAAGAAAACACAACAGAGTGTAGTGTCAGATAAACAACCAATAAATTACAGACTGCAATATAAATACTTATCATAGGAAGAAAACAAACTTCACAATTAATCCTAAAACTTGAAATGTGAATGAACACATGTGACAACATTAGGGCTTATCAGTCTATGGAAATAGGGAAGGAAGCAAAATGGAATCTGTTGCCTTTGAACTGGTATACACACACTTAAGAAATGTGACATGAAAGGATACACTATTGTAATAAAAGGTAACAGAAATTGGCAGCTCAAAGACCAAAAAAAAAAAGCATGATAAGAATCCATATTCAGCTCGTAATTATTCTACCTTAATAACATGACACAAAGTGTAGTTGTGGGTCTACACTTCTTAGTTCACCTTTCCAGTACTTATTTTTCATGTCTATTGTTTTACCAAGCTATTAATGTTATTGTAGCAAAATCAGTTGGGTGGTTCCATGAAACTTCAATCACATATGAGTAACTGCAGTGATGGCACACATCATGAAGTTGACAAAATGTAACCCAAGAACACACATAGCAGAAATACAAGCAGAACTAGTGTATATAGCAAATTCTATTCTAATTACTCACATACACCAAACCGTATATTATTTTAAAAAATATTCCCTCCGTTCCAATTATAAGTAGCTTTGACTTTTTTTGGTACATCAACATCAATTTTGCTATGTACCTAGATAAGCGACTTATAATTTGGAACTAATAATTTAATTATAAATCACACTGCTGAAGCATTCACTGACTAATAAATGCAAATGAAACTAAATAATAAAATGATGATATGCCAGCACATGTATGACAACAGAGTTGCATGATCCAGTGACCCCACCTAAAGTGTTTACCAAAGCAAGATATCAACCAAGTAATGATCGAATTCAAGGAGAACCTAGCTTTTGAAGCCTGAATCAACAAGTAAACATGGTGTTTCGTAGAATGTGGGGTTTCTTGGGATTGTTGGGCATAAAAAATTTTCAAACAGGAAATTTTCTAGCCTAAACTCATATATGACAGAAGAGTCCATATACCATAATACTTGGCAGTGATGTGATCTGAGTACCTTAAAAATGAAGCTGCAAACTGAAGCACCAGGTGAAGACTCGAGGAACCAACTAAAGGTGGTCTACCTGCAAGAAGAGTAAATCAGCATAAATCAGTAAACAAACCATCAGGAATCAGAAAGTGCAAAGTACATATATGTGGCTTCCAATCCAACCATTTAAAGTTCATCAGTTCAGGTTCGTGAACTGACAGTGCGCGAATTATGCATTGTTTAGTTTTTAGAGTTTTGTTTTTTACAGTTGCCCATTACGACTGTAGTGGCAGATCTGTTGATTTACTAGTTCAATGAAGAGAACAAATAAAAACAGTAAATGAAAATTTCCAAATCTGTCTCCACTTTCCGGTACATATGCTCATGACTGAGACTATTCTTGAACCTAGGAAATTAAAAAACGAACAACAAATCGGAATCAAGCAATATACAAGTCATCCGGTAGCAGCTAGACCAGATCTGGTTCGAGGCGGCCAACAAGAGTCAGCCACGGTGCCCTTTCTCGGCACCCCCGCAACCAGCGGAAGAAGAATCCGAAACACGCAGCCACACAAACCCCTATGCGAACTCGAATCGAACAGAATTTAGCTCAGTTCGTGCGCGGCACTTCCTACCCAGATCTGGCGCCGCTTGCCCCCGGCGCCAGCGCGCAGCCGTGGTGTAGCTCCGCAGCTGCTTCGGACAGCGACTAGCCCAACCAGATCTACCACTCGATCTAACCCGTGGATTCGCGAGGGAAATGTCAGATCCACAGGAACGCGAAGAGCTACGAGCTACGAGTGAGAGGAGGGTGGAATCGGAAGAGGGGGAAACCAGCAGCACCTGAGGGTGTGGGGAAGCAGCAGCCACCGTCGCCGATCGACGATGGCGAGAGGGCGAGGAGGCCGCCCGCTCCCTGCTCTGGCGCCGCCGTCTGCGAAGAAGAGGCAAGAGCCCGCACGGGTCGTCGGGGTCAGGTCAGGGACAGGGTTACCCGCTGCAACAAAAATCAGCTGGCATGTGACCGCTTGCTGGCGCTTGTCGTGACCCGTTGAACGGGCCCATATATGGGCCGAATTCGCCTAAGGCCGGCCTCATCAAGTGCTTCATGTCGTGTATATAAGCAAAATGTCTTTTTCCATCTAATAAAAAAACATTGCAAAAAATCTAATAAAAAGGAGACAAGTCTTTTAGAAAAACTAAAAAGAAAATATATATTTATAAAATCCAAAACATTTTATAATTAGGAATAGATGAAATATTATTTACTACTCCCTCCATCCCAAATTATAAGACGTATGACTTTTTTAATCTCAAGTTTGACTATTTATCTTATTCAAAAAATTTGTGCAAATATTGCCAAATTTAAGTTATTCTTAAAGATCTATCATTAATAAAGCAAACTACGATAAAAGAAATGATATTTTGTAAAAATTTTTGAATAAGATAAGTGGTCAAACTTGATGTCAAAAAAGTCAACCGTTTTATAATTTGGGATGGAGGGAGTATAACGTATCCTAAGAAATACGTCTCCATGCAAGAAAAAAATATAATTCTATCACAACATCATGTTTTAATATCTTACTATGAAAAATGCTTGACGGGATGTATAATTTGTTGTGAAGTGTATAGATATAGATATAAATAGTAACACGAGCTTAGCTAGCACATATATTAATTATTTTGGCCTATGTCTCATGGGTAGTTCATGTTAGATTGGATCAGAAAAACTATTAAGTCAAAATTCTATGGTTGACCCGATAGTGTCGAGTGATCTTGGCCACTACAGAATAATCACCTCCGCAATGCAACTCTTCGCCGGCCACCTCAGCATCGTCTTGGAGCTGTAAATCACCGTTGTCGATCCTTTTTGTCGTCTCAAACTTCTCCTCGGGCTTCCTTCTTGGGGTGCTTAGATAGGATGTGAGCACTTTTCCTTGTCTTTTGAGTCGTATCAGGATAGGATTTTTGGTACTTTTTTACTTGCCTTTTATTCCATGACAAGCAACATGAATAGTTAAGGTGAGACTAAACGAAAAAAGTGAACGGACTATTCTAGTTTTCTACCTTTATCTTTTTTCTTTCTATTCTATTTATATTTGAATTAGGATTCCTATTCAATTTACTCAAGTACGAAATGACATATTTGGATCAGGATTCATAGCTATTCTAGTGTCAATCTTAGATTCGACTCTATATCGCATGAGAAGAGATTTGGATTTCTATTATGTTACTACTCAGAATTTACATATCTACTAGAAAACTTGGGGCGCGGCGTTGCCGCGCCATCTTGAGTTAGCCGGTGGTGATTGTACATGGGATTTAGGATGTTTAGAATTTTATGTATATATTTTGAAAACTTGTATTATTTAAATAATATATTATCATAGTTGTTGAAATAGAACTACTGTATTTTTTTGGCTATATCTATTTTGGAGAAAGAAATATTTAAAGTATTTATTAAGAGAGAGGACCATTTTATGAGTAAATGGGAGTTTATTTTTATATAATAATGAATCATTTTATTTTGTGCATTGTGTGGGTATGGTATAATATAAATTTTATAGCAATTTTAATAAAGAAACTAACTTTATTGATTATTTTTAGAGAATTCTAGAGAAGTCTAGATTTATATTTATAGAAACAAAATTACTATAAAGTATGTGATGGGGTGCATTTCATAAGTAAATGGGAGTTTATTTTAATATAATAATATGTGTATGATACGATAGATTTATATTTATAGCAATAAAATTATAATAAAATATGATGTTATGTGTTTAGAGTGTAGTTCTAGTTGTGTAGAGTTCAATAAACTTGTTTTGGTATTTTTCTAATTTTTATTTGATTTGTTATGATTTTTGCAATATTTCAGCAGGTTTAGGTAAATAATAAATTTGCTGGAAAATATAAAAAGGCCATCGAGCCCAATTCAGCCCACCGAGGCCCAGATCCGCGCGGGGAGGCAGGCCGAGGCCCATGAACGGGGCCTGAGAAGTTGTGGACTGCGGGTTGATTTAAGTAGATATCGAGGGTGTTTTTTACAAAAAAGTGTGAGAGGAGGACTTGGACTGCGGGTTGATTTATATAATTTTATAGGACGTTTTTGCAAAATGGCTGATGCTCGCATGATCTTGGCCATCCGGCCGCCTGATCCGACGGCCGCGATTTGTCGGTGACGTGGCCTGTCTCTCCGGCCAGAGTCCCTCCTGCAGTTTCGATATTAAGAGATTTGTATTAGGATTTTTATACCTATCAAAGTTACACCAAAAATCCTAACATATGTCATCATAAATAAAACGGATAGTCAAACATATCTAACTTCTTTATTAACGGAGTTAGTTAGGGGAAGGTTGACGAAAAAAAGGATGGATGAGAAAAAAGATGGGCTAAAATTTTAAATCTTTATTATTTAAAAAAAAGTAGAGATATAGATTATAATTTTGACCAATATAGATAAACAAGTACCAATATTTATGATGACAAATAAATAGAATCGGATTAATTTGAAGTTAGTGAATGTCGTTTACTAAAAATTTGATTAAATGTGAAACAAAAGTGATACGTAACCTATACTTTGCAGTTTTTGTTTTTGAGCAGAAGGGAGTAGTGGTGTTGGAGGAGGACTATTTTTGAGGAAAAGAAAATCCAAGCCTGAAGAAACCAAGACAGAACGGTTTGCTTCCAAGTCGTACAATCGGAGGTCTCGAAGTCGAAGAGGGTGGTTAATCCCGTCCCCTTCCACCGTCGTCCAACCGCCAGCTAGATGGCGGCCGCCGCGACCGCGGCCGCCGCCGAGATCGGGACCACCGTGACCGCGACCACCTCCGAGATGGAGGCCACCGCGACGGCAGCTGCCGTCGGACCGTCTCCACCCATCCCCGGTGAGTGCCCTCGCTTTGGATTTCGGTTCTCTCTCCTGTTGCTTCCTTTGTGTCTGCGGTGGTTTGGGGAGGCATCATCGCCTCGCGGGATAGGGCATAGGAGGGCGTTTGGTTGAGCACCTGGCGCTGGGTGTCCACGCCCCCAAACCGCGTAGCTTCCTAGAGAAAGCGATCGGCGATTGCACGCCGTTAGGCGTGCCCTACCTCTCGCGAGGGTGGTTAGGGGAGAGGAAGTATAGCAACCGAATCGAGGTGTAGGGGGGATGCAGATGGAGGGAATGCGAGGTAGAGCCGAGGAAGGTTTGTGAGGTGGTCAGGTGGATTGGTCTTATGAAACCTCTGGATTGAATGGATCTTAGTGAGCTTGTGGGAGCTCATCTTAGGTTTAGGGTCAGTGCCAGTCTAGCTGGACTGCAAGGCAATTTTTTTTATTGTTTCTATATGCTAGAAACGTAGTACGATTCATCATGTTTCTCTTAATTTGTTAGTTCTGTGGCTGTTTCCGTTACCTATCCTTGTAGAGAATGTCATATGGTGTTCGATTGCGTGGCAATTTGTTGATTGTTTTTTGCTCGAAACATATATTCATCAAGTTTTCCCAAATTTGTTAGTTGCATGGCTGTTGGCGTTATGTATCCTTGCAGTAAATGTCTTATGGTGTTTGGTATGTACTTGTCTATGACTAGCAATTTTGCGCGAGTTTTTGCTTAATTTTTTTTGTCGGTTGTCTCCTTTCAAGTTGTAAGAAGGTATTTGACTGTATCCTCTTTTTACTGGCAATATGTCTCTATGGTATGATCTTAGCACTGTGATTTTTCTATGGGATAACATTGTTCCTCCATCAAAGTACTAGGGCACCCTTAGTGTGACTGAACAGAAGTATGGGAGTTCACCAAAATGGCTGGTGGTTCTGTGACCATATTGCTAAATATTCTCTGTTGGGTGCCCACATAAGGAAACAAAATGACAAAAAATGTGCATTCTCTCCTGTCCCCCTCCTTCCCGATGTGTCTCTTTCTTCCCAGTGTGTTTCCTCTCCTTCCGCAGCGCAGATAATTTTTCTGTACGCCTTAGTTTGAACCATCTGCTGCAGCTGATTTTGCATCAGGCATGTAGAGTTCTGCCGCTGCAATGTGGTCTGTTTGCTTATGCCAGTTGTGGTTTGATTTTGCACAGCACTGGAGCTGCTCTTACTCCTTAAACTGATCTGGTGTAAGATTGATAAATGATCATTGGCCTTTGTTACCTATATTTGCGCAGAAGGCCCATCCACTTGCACGCACTGTTCCACTGCCTGATTGTATGATGCTGTCTCATCATCATTGTTTAATTGTATCCATCCCAACTGGAACTGTATTTTTGATCTTCACTGATTCAAGCTTGAGTCAGTAAGTGCATAGCAAAAGCTATGTATATAGAAAAATCAAAACGTCTTGTAATTTGGAATGGAGGGAGCAACCTTTTAAATACTTATAATAGTTGCAGCAGCCAATGGCATGCATCAGATTGATGCCACATGTTATTTATAGGTTGTTGAGAAAGTTGGTGCACGTGAGGATGGGCCAAGTTAAAAATCATGACTTGAAGGGGATTAAGGTATTAGAAGATGGAGATGAGAGAACTAGAGGGGTTGGGACATACTTCCTGCACTCCAAATTATATAAGACGGCTGGGCTTTTCTAGATACATAATTTTTGTTATGTACTTAGATATACACTATGTCTAGATACATAGTAAAAGTAATGCTCCTAGAAAAACCAAAATGTGTCTTATAATTTGGAATGGAGGGAGTAGCAAATATTGTGAGGGACCCATTTTTTTGATTGAATAAAACTTGCATACACAACCTGATTATAGAGTATAACAAGCTTCCTATGACATGGTCTCTATCTCTTACACTTCAGTGAGAGATGTATTTCTTTGAATAAACTTGAATCCACAGCTTCCTATAGAGTATGATATGGTCTCCATCTCACTTTTGTAAACTTATCTCAAACTTATCATCCTATCAGTTTTATTTTTACTGAAGTCAATCATGAATTCTTAACATGTCCATTGTTCTTCCTGATTGAACCCGCCTAAACTATTGTGTAGGCTTCTGTCTGTGTCCAACCCACCAGCATCTTCCTCTGCTGCTATTGTTACCTATACTCCAGGTGTGGTTTAGGAATCTGACTTGGACTCTAGTACCTAATTTGGCTCGCGAATATCACTTGAATCCAAGTTAGTAAAAGTTTTTAGAACTCAAGTGTCTGGATAACAGTAGCACTGATACTGGTACTATGTGTCTCATCTGATCCTTTGAGCTAACCAATTTGATAACCAACTAGACATCTAGCATTTTATTCCTCCAACCAAACTCCACCTGCCTTCAACATGCAGCGGCAGATTTGATCTCTTTGGTTGTGAATTTGAAAAAAATGCATGTTTTTTTGAACTGTTTTTCTTTAATATGTTCTTATTTGTAGGAAGATCAAATAAATAACTAGAATTAATGCTTTTTTAAGTTTATATACATTGATCTTCAATATCTCAATATGCCTCTATAATTTATGTTGGTGTACTCTGATACTTTTGTGAAAATGAAATTGTCTACTAGTGTTTGATTTTATGGATGGATGGTTTTGTGTTACACAGAGAAATATATGCATAAAAACAACTTGCAATCATTTGCTCAACGAACGTATAAGAAGCTGCCAACCTACAAGGTTGAGTTTGAAGGCGAGTCTCACCAGCTTAAGTTCAGATGCACAGTGGAAGTGGGTGGTCAACAGTTCTCATCAGCTGGTTGTTTTGATCGCAAGAAGGAAGCAGAGCAGGACGCTGCAAGAATTGCTTATGATATCTTGACAGCAGTTGGAGAGGATGACATTAAGGAGGCCTTTGAGCTGATTGATCAGGTACACCTTTCGACTCTGCTCCTTGATATGGTCATTCACCATCTTTTCACCTCCTGAGCCACGATTTTTCATATACTCGATGTGTATTATGTTATACATAATTTTGATGTATAACATAATACCTCAGTGCATCTGAATGGAATCAATTATCATAAAGAAAATTCATACACCTTCCAAATCTATCATGAAGCACATTCTGGTGGACGCTGCAAAATTTTAACCATTGAGCTGTAATCTTTTTTCTTTTACGAATAGCGCCCGGAAGCCAACTTCCATTAGAAAGATTGATTGCTATCATAGGCAAGGGTTCAGATAAGGAGGGCGGCAACAGCCCTCCTGGATGCAAAATCTGCTTTGTTTTCCAGCCTACTAAAATCAGTCAGGAATTTGCTTATCCAGGAACTGTATCATTGTAATAGTGACATGAGTTTTTTTAATTAAACTTATTTCACTTATTTTTTCCTGTTTGCTTTTGGCACATCTTTGTAATTGTCTTTTTAGTTGCATACTAATAGCATGTTTACGCAGTTGTGCATTTTCAGTGGGAACAAAGGTGCCAGTGCTCTGGGAGGGGTTGAATGCCTTTGTTAAGTTTCTATCTTGTTAAGTTTCTATCTTGTCTTGTGTACTAGACACACAAGTGTATTTTTGGGTGGGCTGGTGTGGGTGCAGTTTGAGTGTTTACTGCTTTTTATCTCTCCAATGTTATCAGGTCGGCTGGTCGGACCTGGTCGACCTAGGACCGACCAGACGATTAATCGTCGACCAGGTCGATTAATTGAGCCTGATCGACCCTGGTCGTCCATCTAGTCATCCAAGTATATCAGGACATATACCTACATATACCTCTCTCTCTATATTATATTACATAGAACAAAGGAAGCATCAAGACTGCATTAGTGTTTAGCTGGTGACTTGGTTGTGCGAGTTGTTTTCTTCTCTTTTCTACACTGTCCAGAGGTCCATATTCCTGTCCCGAACTCCATTTCTTTGCTGACTTGCTACTGGAAGCTTGGAATACCAAAGAAAACCTGATCATCCTTGTCCTAGTCGGACGGTTAATCGTGATTAGTCGACCACTAATCGGACGACCAGGTTTCTGGTCGAGCTAATCGAGTCGGACCTCCTAATCGAACACTAGTGACCGACCAGGACGACTAATCGTGATTAAGATAACATTTCCATTAACACTGCATGACCATGTAGCAATATTTGTTGGTTACAACTTACAAGTTCGCATCTTTAAAATTTTATTATTTATTTTATTTACCTTGTGCGTATAATGTATACATTCTTTTGCTTCTGTTCAGGATGCAGTTTTCTGCAAATCAATTCTCCATGAATTTGCTGTCAAGACAAAAACCCCTTGGCCCTCTTACTCTGTAGATCGTCTCAAAACGCCTTTGACCCTGTTTGCTGCAACTGTGGTGTTTGATGGGAATAGCTATACTGGTGAATCTGCACCCAACAAGAAGGATGCAAATAACAATGCAGCTCGTGCTATGATCAGGTCGATTTTAGGTATTTTATGTTACCTTGATCATGATTTGAGACCTTGCATCATTGAACCTGGTTGCCTTGTTATTATACATGTAACTAATAATTCAATATGATGTTGCAGCTAATCATAACACTTTTATGGTGGGAATTGTTAGATCAAAGAAACAACTTATAGCTGCCGTCAGATCTTCTGGAAGCACCCCCGCCACTTTTACTCCTATACAGTTTACACGCCCTGTTTCATATGCAGCATACGGTACATCTCCATTCTACCACACAGGATATGATATTTTTTCTCTGTAGTTATTACAGCGTGTCTACTGTCTCTGCAAGCACAAAAGATCTTCTGAAGCTTGTAAGTGTTAACTGTTGCTTGCAGGCGGACCAGATCATGTAGCACCTGTGTTGCAAAATGAATCTTCCTCATTAGCTGTTCATGGAGGCATCAATGCTGTACCTGCAGTTGGGACGTCTGCCAACCCATCATCAGCAAATGTAAGTCGCCCAAACAAACGCAAGGGCAGAATTGAAGGACCAGGAGTCAATGCAACAAGGGTTGCCAAGGGGCATTAGCTTCTCAGCCATCAACATCAGGGATAGGGCCATATGGTCAAACCTTTTAGCATTTTTTTCGCCTTGGTATCTCTGCATGTTGTGATGGTTGCTCAAAGCATTGTACATGGTTGTAGGATGTTCCTTTTTTAACCTGAACTTTGACTCGTTGGGGATTTTGTAACTGCATAACAATTCGGCTACCTGTGGAACATTTCACCCTGTCTAAATAGGGCCTAATCTATATCTATATGTATATATATCTCTTATATGGAGTAAAACTCCACAAAAAGTTCTAGCTCTCACGACAGCGTTTTTATGTCATCAGTTGCCTGTCTTCTGCATGGGGAGGAGCTCCTTCTGGCTCCGGCTCCTCTGCTGTAGCAGAGCTATAGCGGAGCCAGGAGAAAGCCTAAAAAACTGCAGTTTTATCTCCTCTCTTTCCTGTGACAGAGCTGAAATCCTTTTTTTTTCGATTGGTACAGTAACCCACAGTATTGCACTCGATCTTCAAGAGCCGTGAGGAACTATGCAGTCCTCCACAGCTTCCACGCTCGAATGCACCAGCAATTTGACGTTTGCTTTGCCTCCCCTCGTGGGTTCTTTCCCTCTATCTACGGAAAGATCGAACGAACGTCGAACGGTGTTGCCGCCGGAGCGCGCGGCAAACGGCCCTCACGCACTCATGGTAGATTGGCAGTGAGCCAGCTGCACTCAAAGGTTAGTTTTGGTCCTGTTCTGATTAGCTTCATGCTATCGCTTTGCCTGTCCATGGCATGCTAGCTGCTGTGTGCCAACATCTAACTTGCTTTTGGATATGAGCTACTGTAGAGATAGATAGTTGTGTTGTGCTACTGCAGCACGTGGATTTGGTAGCCGAAGTCTCTAAGGATTACCATTAGTACTCACACTGAGTTTAAAAAAAATACGTCTATAATTCTAATTCTCTATGTAGATCCAAGATTCTTCCACCCCACTCTGTAAGCCTATCTCTGCTCCATCACGTAGATAAATGGTGTCTTCCTACTCCTCCATGACTGGTAGGCTATCACATAAGATCCTTTTTGAACCAAATTACTCATTTCATCCATTATATAGTTTTTGCATATTAATTTTTCAGATTGCGCTGCAGATTGAAAATAAAAATACTATTGAAGAATTTTTCTTTGATTCTATTTGATTCCTATATTAGGGAGATATATCACTTTTTTATTAATAAGCAGGATACACCCCAATTTCCCAATACGATAGTGTTATTTGTTTCTCAATTTCATTAAATGCATATTGTTACTTCTGAAAAGGGGTTCATATATTCATGAAAGGTTTGTTTAAATCCTGAAAATGGAGTTGTAAACTATAACACTATTTGTTTTACCCTTCCACCGTCTTATAATCCAATCTAATATTTTGTTAGTTTTTATTGGATCTTTTATTTTTCTTGACCAATTTTGACCACAATGCAAGAACATGTAGGTCAACTCATATATTCAACACAATTATTCCTAAGGAAGTCACTCATACATACATGGGTTTTATTTCTAAGGAGGACTACTAGAGCGTGCGGGTGTAGGTAATCCAATTTCCAGCCGCACACTCCAATTTGGGAAAGAAATTAGTTTGGATGCCAAAAAAAGGAAATAGAACTAGACGAGTTCGACGCCTGGCCCCGACTCCAACGCCCTCGACCCCATCACTAGTTACTGCCCCACGAGAGCTAGGGTTCGTCAGAGGTCCAGCAAACCCTAGCACTTGTGACAGGCGACCTCTTCTCCTTCCCCCCCCCCCCCTGCCACCTTCTCTAGCTTTAGCGAGCTCATCCGCATCTTCTCTAGCTCTGACGAGCCTCCTTTGCCCCGACCACCCCTGTTGCAGCCAGCTCCCCTAAGCCACTCATCAACCACCCCCGCTGCCTGGCCTACTCGCCTCTCTCTAGCGGCCATTCTATAGCCCATCGGAGTTGGGGAAGATAGGGAGAGCTCATCAGAACCTAGAAAGTAGATCAGAAGGAGAGAGGAGGAGGAGGAGGATAGGCCTACTTGTCGTCGAATCTGACAGATCTGCCACCGCCACAGTTGCCATGGTTGCACGTGGGAGAGGCGGAGGGATGCGAGTGCGGTTGTGGGGGAGCCAGGGGGCACGAATGTGGGGAGCCGATGGAGCATGGGCATGGGGGAGGATGCCACCGGGTCGCCGTCGCCGGTGAGAGAGAGGGGGAGGGAGGTGGAGGACGAGGCGTGTGGGCGTCAGTGGGGAGAGGCAGTGTGGTGCAGTGTGCGAGGCATGTGGCTAATTGTTGGAGGGGTGCGGACGACTTAGCTAGTACGTGCACGTCCATAATGAATCATTTACGTTCTAAGAAAGACATACAACAAGTGCGAGGTATCTTCTAGTACCTTAGTAACAAAAATAATAATTAACAATTCAGAGATGATTGCCTAAGCATAGTAGACAAAACGCTGTATTGTATTAATATATTAATTCACAGATATTCCGTGTTAAAACTGGATTATCTTGGAGTCTTGTCCTAGATAAAATTCTTGTCTAGGCTGAAAACGGAAAATGGAAGATCCTGTTTATAGACGTATTTGAGCAAGCACTTACTGTTTAGCCATTGTTTGAGCTAAAAAGCCACTTAAATAGACGACACGAACGGCCTTTTAAACAACGTGTTTTCAGGAGAACGGTGTGAAAAAGTAATCTCGTTTATGAACTTTTCTTTGACCATTATAGTATTTTATAATTTGATTGATTTTCTAATTTGTATCAAGACTATTAATTTTGATATTGAATATTCCCTCCGTTCAGAGTTATAAGATGTCTTGACTTTTCTAGATAAGTAGCTTTTCGCTGTGCACCTAGATTTATATATTATGTTTAGATAAATAGTAAAGCTAAGAATCTAGAAATGCCAAAATATTTTATATTTTAGGACGGAGTAAGTAGTTATTAAATTGGAAATATGGTGAACTTCTAATTAACCAGCAGTCATTAATTTAGTCGTCTTCTCAGCTGTAATTTCATTTTATCAGCCTCATCCACAAATTTATTACTACAACTTGAATGAAGTCGTTCACTGTAACAGGATTGAAATCATCCTCAACACCGCCTAAACCCATGTCAAAAGAACAAAATCATAATTCCGGGTACATGTACATAAAAATTGCTCAGCTACTGGTTAAAAACGCAGCTCAAGAAACTAAGCTGTAATTACTTCCTATCACTCAGAAGTGCCTCTGTATGTGTCGATCTTGCCGTGTCCAGGACTAACGATTGCAAGAATAACCAGGCCGCTCAACAGCACCAGTAGCATTCCCAGGGAGTTCATAAACATGGCTTCTGTTGAGAAGCACTCAATCATTTTGGCGCTCTGCATAAAGATTGACTTCTCCAGAAGTCCAGTCACACTTGTGGCGATAGCAAGAACGTAGATGAATATACCAAAGAAGACGTGCCAGGGAAGCAAAAATGCACGGCCACTTCTTGATCCACCGGGGTACCAAAAGGTCCAAAATCCAGCAGCCCACTGCAGAGATTCAAAGATAAGGACCAAAGTGGAGAAAATATGAAAACTATAAGTGATGAAGTGAAAGAAGAGTTCATGTCTCTTGGTCTACCTGCAAGCTGAAGAAGATGAAGCAAGTAAGGCCCAACCATGAGTGAAGTGTATATAAGTGATCAATTTTTCTTTCATCATGGAACTTCCATACAGCCCAGAGACCAATTAGACTCAAAAACATGGCAAGGAACTGCAGGGCAAGGTGCACTAGCTTTTTCAGTTTCTTGGTTCCTGGCACAGTTTTATAGGCCAAAAGAGCTGCATATATAAAAACAAAACCAATCCACTAAAAATCATGACCATAAAAAAAAAATACAGCAGCAAAGAAACTTAGTTTACATCTACAGCATAAATTCAAATAATTTAAATCAATCCAAACCAACAAGGTCCTTGAAATTAGCACCTAAATGATCTTTGGTAAATGATAAGCATCAGCAGCCACAGTTTTGATAGGGAAAAATGGGGCTACCAAAGAAACCTTAAAATGGGCAATTCCCAAATAATTGGATTTGACAGAAATTACATGGAACCTATTTGATTGGTAAGGGTTGGACCTGGGTCAGGTTGTAGGTGCTGGGGTAAAAAGTAGGTATTTCTTGTTTTGCTTTTGAACCTTTCTGTATATTTACTTGATGATACCACCAAATCGCCTCTTGATTTCGGCAGGAAAAGCATACATAGTATCTAACTTTTCATATTAGCAAGTTGGTTCAATCGGCAATCACAAGTACTGAAGTACCAACAAAACAAGAAATTGTTTATTCAAGATGTGATAATGCCAGCCTCTCTGTCCCATTTTGGGAAATTAATTAGTTGGATAACCTTTCTGAAATTCTGAAACTAAACTCTGCTAATATTGTAGTGAATGACAGTATCATGAAATGGTATTCTGAAACATTAATTTGCAACGATATGGTTAACAGCACAGGAGTGGCTGCATCCTGACCTTCACCATTCAAGGCCACCAAACCAATCAGCATCAACACGGGGTGAACCTGCAAAAGAGGAAGAAATATTATTTGCTGAAATATCTTTCTAGCAGAACAACAAACAGATATTACAAAATGTTCTGTTTCACTTATTTCAACCATCAGGACACACCAGACACTAGCCTAGCACTGGATCATCTTTATATCCATTTTGTTTGCAGGTAAACATTAGTGGAAGGAACAAAATAGCAATAACTTGTAGTCCACACACAGACCAGTTAGACAGTTCACAATGTACGGACGGAGAGGGAACAAAATAGACAGAAACATAGTCTATAAAGAACTAAAAAAGAAATGCTATTCATCTGTGGACATATTTTATTTCTGTAAAAAAAAAGCGTATGTACACTATATCAACACGGATGAGACTGCAGGAACAAAAAAAGTGTAAACAGGGAACTTTCTTCTATGAATGAGCAGATACAACCAAAGAACTCACCACTCCAGCTAAAAATTCGTTCCTATGCTAAAAGTCCCCGTCGATTACCAAACCGTGGGCACAAAGATTCCTCTTAAACCTCTATAGAGTTTGCAATTACTACCCATCACATAGCAATAGCATATTCTAGTTGACCAGACAGAAGAGCCACCAAACCAAGAACTCTGCCGCACGGAAAACGCACGATCCGATTGTTGAAGAGTCAATCAAACGCTCCCACGCCAGAGGCACCAAGATCAACACTTAATCCGCTGTCGCAAACGAGATAGCGGCAGAATAATCGGTAGGAGATGAGAGTAGTTTTGTTTTTGGTGTCTCTTACGTTGAAGAGGGGGAGCTTGCTCTCCTCTTCGGTGGAGAGCGCCATGCCGCCGCGGAAGTGGATGGCCCAGAAGAGGATGCCCGCCGCGGCGGCCAAGCCCAGCAGCCGCACGAGCCCGAAGACCGGGAACCTTACTGCCGGCGCCGCCGCCATCGCCCCCGGTGGCGGGATCGGGAGATCGAGCGAGCGGGGATAGGAGCGGGGAGGACTGGGTGCGTTTCAATCAAGCACGCGAAGACGCTGAACTGAAGTCATTTCAGATCGGACTTGAACACGAACTAGTTAAAAAGACGTTTTCGTTATGTAAAGGCGGATTCCTGTCTACGTCTGTCTAAGTACACTTTGCACTCGTAAGACTGACTCCAACAGTGAAGAGGCATTCACGAGATCTATTCCAAGTTTGCGTCACGCCCAAGGAAAGAAACACGCAGCCCAAAATCTCTCTTGTCCAACATCTAGGCCCCAAAACTCTGCCTCCGATCCAAGCCCATGCTGCAGCTCCTTCGCCGCTCCCCTTCCTCCATCCCTACCTCCCGCTGCTCCTCCTAGTCCCTCTCCTAGTAGCTCCTCCTGCTCGCCCGCGTTGCCGAGTACCTGGCCTTGGACCTACAGGCGCACGTTCTCACCGTCGCGCGCCTCCTCCTCACAGCGGCGACGATCTCCCTCGCCTCATCACTCCCCCACCCACACTCCTCGGTCCCTGCGCTCCTCCTCGCCTGCGGGCTCCTCGATTGTGCCGGTAGCGGTGGCGAGTCAGGCCCGCAGCTAGGTCTGTGAAATTGGTGGAACGAGATGCCCATCCCAGGCACTCGGTTACGTATTATATAGCTCAAGGAATAGCCCCTGGCTGTGGTGAGTACAACATGAATTTAGGTACAAGAAATGGAGCAGCTGTTCCTATCTACTCGGCATGCACAACCGAAAGAACCTAGGCACATTCTTTTCAATCGAATACCTAGATATGCTCTAGATACGCTCTACAATAGATGAGACAAATTTATCCTTTTAACACTCTCCCTCAATCTCAGCCACTAATGAGGTTGAGTTTGGACCTAAACTCCTTCATTTTAGTAATATTGAGGGGCTTCGTGAAACCATTAGCAACTGAGCGCCCGTGTGGATGAACCGGATGTCAAGAAGCTTTTGAGCAAACCGTTCTTGGACAAAGTGGAAGTCTATTTCAATGTGCTTGGTGTGAGCATGGAAAATAGGATTTGCCGAAAGATAGGTAGCACCAAGATCATCACACCAAAGATGAGCAGCTGGGGGATGATGAACAAAGGTTCAGTCAGTAGCTTCTGGACCCACATTGTCTCAGCAGTAGCATTAGCCAGGGCTTTATATTCTGCCTTAGTACTAGAACGCGAGATGATAGGCTGTTTCCTAGCACACCACGAGATCAAGTTGGGACCAAGGAAGACAGCAAAGCCTTCTGTAGAGCGCCGGTCGTCAACACAACCGACCCAGTCTGCATCTAAGAAAGCATTGACTTGAGTGGAAGCAGACTTAGTAATCTTCATACTAGAGTTCCAAGACCCACGTACAAATCTCAGGATCCTTTTGACGTCAGTTAGATGAGTAGTGGTAGAAGCATGCAAAAATTAGCAAACATTGTTCACCGAGTAGCTGATATCGGGCCTTGTTAGTGTAAGGTACTGTGATGCTTCAACCAAACTTCTGTACTTGGTTGCATCATCAGGGCCAAGCTTATCTCCCTCTCAAGACTAAGTTTGGCGGTAGTAGGCAGCGGTGTATCAATGGGTTTAGAATTTTTCATGCCGGCACGACTGAGGATGTCCATGGCATAACGTCCCTGAGAGAGCACCAAGGCATCGGTGTCCGGTGAACCTCAATGCCTAGAAAGAAATGCAAATCACCTAGGTCCTTGAGAGCAAACTCATGCTATAGATCTTTGAGAAGAGCATCTGTTGCAGCTTGAGATGAACTAGCCACAATGATGTCATTTACATACACCAGTACATAGATAGTATACTTCCCATGGCGATAGTAGAACAATGAGGTGTCAGCTTTAGAGGGTTGAAAACTGAGAGTAATCAACTTATTGCATAAGCGAGCATACCACACACGAGGATCTTGTTTTAACCCATATGGCGTTTTATCGAGTCTGTAGACATAACTAGGATGGCTCTTACTCTCATAACTAGGTGGTTGTTGCATGTAGACCTTTTCTTCTAGGATGCCATGAAGGAAAGCATTTTGAACATCAAGTTGATAAAGATTCCATCCTTGAGAGATCGACAGGGACAAGATGAGTCGAATTGTAGCTGCCTTAACAACCGGACTGAAGTCTTCATAGTTGATGCCATACCGTTGTTTGAAGCCTTCCGCCACAAGCCGTGCCTTGTAGCGATCGATGGAACCATCGGCTTTCCTTTTAATTTTGTAAACCTATTTGTAGCCAATGATATTTTCCCTTGGGGTTGCTGTTGACACTTCTAACGTCATTACTAAAAAGTAGAGATAAGACCTACCCCTAGCAACAACACCAGAAGTGTTCTGTATTAAATTAACTTATCATTAGCAACTAGCCATCCTTTTATTACTAACATTCCTAAGCATGAATTAAGTTGTCATTTCTAATTATAATGCTAGGAAATAACTATAGATTTACATGTATTTAATATGACTAGGTAGAGATAAAAGATATGAATATAAACTAAATGGGTTCTGCAAGCGGACAGATAATTATACCGTTGTAGCATTTTACCTAGGGAGTTCTTCCAGGTTGTTGATTTATATTTATACCACTGGGAAAGCTTTGTAATAAACTCTAATCTATTATATTGATAAGGAACTATATACAATGAATAAGTGATATTACCAATGTCATCTACTCTACTCATAACAGGCAGAGGTCACAAGATAAATATAGATAAATAAGGGTGATAGCATAATCAAGTATCATAATTATAGATAATCATCAGAGCATCTACTAGCCATAATCATAGTTACCCATTGGATAAACTAAGGAGGTAATTCTATAACTACATCAATGAATGACTCTAATTAGTGTAACTACATCTAGTAATCATCGCTAAGTCAACCCTAAATCATTATCACATGTAAGGGGGCATCAACTAGGAAGGATGTGCGCAGAGACATTATCCCACTTCGCGGCCATGCCCTGCTGTCCTACATACGGAGGGTGGACTATAGAGGAACCAACGTAGCTGTCACCTACGCGGACTACCGTACGACCTGGCATGTCAGGGTGCACTCGCAGATAAACAAGACATCTAGACACCACGTCTACATATCGTCTATCATCTACCCAGTGTACATTTGGATAAACGCTATACAAGCAATTACATGAATTCAATAAGATCGAACTAACTAAACTAGACATATAATCAAAGTAGACAATGACTATTGCAATTAAGAACATATGAACTGTTAAGAGTAATGTCTCCCTAATCTGAATAATGAATACAATAAGAAAGTAAGAACTAGAACTATACTGAACTCCTACGCTCCAGACAGACGCCGGGGGCTCCAGATCCTAATGAAGAACTAGATCTCCTCTGCTTCTAATCTAGCTAACTAGAATTATGAACTAGAAGGCTCTTGATGAACTAGAAGGCTTCTTGATGCTTGATGGCTTGAGGCCTTGATGAATAATGAATTGGCTCTCTTTAGAGGGTCTACCCATGTATTTATAGTCCGGTGGGATGCGCGTGCGCCACAGGATCAAACCAACTTAAGCAAGGGCTGAGATGCATCATGAGAGGCGGTGGAGGAAGCTTCCAAAGGGGGGCTCGGGAACCCTAGCCAGGGCGCCGCCCGGCCCCATGGTGGGGCCGGCCAGCCCCCCCCGGGCGGCGGCCTGGCTCCCCGTTGCTTCGGGTGTCTTTTAGAGTGTTCCTGAGTCTTCCCGCGACATTTCCCATGGCGGATAAGTTTCATGTTTATTTCATATTTGAATCCCTCTTTTCAGCTTTTCTCGAATAATCCCTGGAAAATATAGAATATGCAAAACTCATGGAAATTGTCAGTTAAAACCCTAGACTAGTATGTTTTCATGTTTCCTTTTGTGTCTAAAGTTCTAGTGAATGTTGACGTTATCCACCGTCAATAGTTGCAAAACCAGATGCCAAGTTTTATTGCACTGCAGTGCCTGAAACTCCGCATCCATGGCACCAACCCAATTTGGATTACCAAAGTCTTCAACAACGGATAGTGACTCATCTACATTGACAATGGAGGACATACACCAGTGAACAGTACCATCTGTATATTGCTTAGGCCTCGATATATCTTACTAGAGTCTTGTAACTAGGCATAGTGATGACGTTGGTACAGGCGAGACAAGGGAGCTAGGAGCCGCACCAGATCTAGATACCGTCGCACTGGATCCTGCCCTAGAGCCTATGTTAGCAGCAATAGCGCCGGTCCCCCCACCACTGGGATCAGTTGTGGTGAAGGGGCGAATGTCTGGTGGAGACGAGACGCTGGGCATGCTCACAAAAGATCCCACGGTGACTGTCGATGACGAATGTGTCGGGTCTTAGCGTGCAGAGAAGTCCGCAAGAACACAAAAATTATCATCATAGCACTTCACCCGGTGGTATTCAGGGTATCATATTTCCATGAGAAACAGAAGTGTAAAGGTCTCTTAAGCTAGTTGCCCTAAGAAAACAAGAAGGGTAGCTCGGGTAGTGAGGTTTTCTAAGGATAGAGGTCCTAAGATAAGATAGCTTTGATCACTATAGACTTACTTCGAGCACCGGATAACACTTGGTCTGCCAAGCATTGCCAGCTTACAGCTCTACGCCAATCCTAGACATGGGGGAGTGCAAGGGACGAATAGGGCTATCACCACCAGACACCTACCCCTCAACCGTAGGGACTAAGGAAAACGAAGGTAGCCTCTAGCCTAGACACCACGTCTACGCTAGCAACTACCGTTTTTATCAGGGCCCTCTACTAGAGTATTCGTCATAAGGATGAATGATGAACCCATAAGTAAATAGTAAGCAAAGTCTTAAGAACTCAATACCATAGATAAACATGAACATTATGCTCCAAGTAGTAGTTGGTCCGTAGAGGTACAAGTGTGGGAGCGCCGGTAACTCCGGCACTCCTCCCACTAAGTGTACAAGGGGCACAGAGTACACCTGTGGAGGTAGCTGACAACTCTGACACTCCTCCCACTAAGTGTACGAGGGACACTGAGTACTACCCCCCATGGAGGTAGCCGAAAACTCTGGTACTTCTCTAACTCTTCCCTCTTTCACTCCCTAATCTAATCCTAACAAAAAAGCTAGACAAGGTGGCCTTGCTCTTCTTCTCTTCTTGTGTGTGATGTTGGAACGAGGAGAGGGGAGGCCTCCTCTTTATAGGTGGAGAGAAGGGGGTTGAATGGTAGATATGCCCCTCTTGAATAGCCCAAACCGACCTCCAAACTGATGTGAAGGTGCATGATTGAGACAATAACCACCAGAACCGCCTTGTGTACGTCAGGGTCAATCTCCACGTGAAAGTTGGGCCCGAACGGAGCTAGAAACGGCACGGCCGCACCCAGAAAACCTTCGTTCGATCTATTTCTTCAACTGGCAGGCCTCTAGGGGTGCCTAGGTTCCAACCCTATGGGATGGGCTCATTTCGAGGTTGTTTTAATTGGCTTTTGGCCTCCTTTTTCTCCTCTTTTGGGCCCTAAATCGTTGAGTGAGTGGGCTGTCCTCTTTGGACTCATGTCAGGTGCCATTTTGCTATGTTTTACATATGCTTTGGTGCATATTTCCTATGTTACTCCGACATGTCCTCCTGTAAATGGTAGATCACAAAAACTAATGAAACTCATTAGTTACAATCCCTATCACTAAGTTTTGGTGCCTGTTTGTGTGATTCTATGTGAGAGTTGGTGGTTAGAAATAGGAGTTAAAGGACCACCAACAAACTCCTCCACAATTAGCCCCTTGCTCGTCCTCGAGAAAAGCTTTAGGACTAAGATGTTTTTTGGTATTAATTAAATACACACAAGAAATATTATTATCCGCAAGCGCACAGATACAATACCGTTGTAGCACTTCACCAAGATTAACTTGGTTTTAAATATCAAACCCAAAGGAACAGTAGGTGACGATGGCTAAGTCTATAAACTTAACCCAATGCACAATCAAGCTAGAAAATAGCGAGAACAAAGAGAACACTAAGGACTATCTAGTTTTGATCTCTATAAGTGTTTTTATATCATATGATCATGAGCGATAACTTAATAAGATAGGAGTAGAAATCAGAGTTCTCTCCTACTAAGCACCTTCTGCTTACCAAACCTATTAACGAAAAGTGGAATACAGAGGATTCAATGAAGCTATAAGTCATCTTTGTGAGCTACCACTATCTAAAAAATCAGGGGACATTCACAAGTAAACTCATCCTAAGCCCCATGCTTATGCTATGAAATACTACTTCAATTGAGAAGCTATCAAGATCAAAGTACTCAATAAGGGTTATAAACTAGAAGAATAATATGAATAAAATATTTACTTTAATCAGAAGTTGACTACCAATTGATCTGAAGATGCAAACTCCGAGCGAGGGAGCTTGATCCTGGAGAATACAACAATAAAGAAGAATAATTGGCCAGAACTCTTCTAAAACTCTACTCTGCAACTCTATCTCTTTAATCTCTAAACAAGAACTGGTTCTTGATTGCTAGCCTAGATCTACTAGATATGAAATTAGAGTTTCTGAATCTTCAGCTCTCTTAATCTAGCTCTCCCTCCAGGGGGATACAGACCCATATTTATAGCCTAGTGGGATGAATGTCAACTGCTGGATCAAACCGACTTAATGTAGGGCCAAGATACATCCTTAAAGGTGGTGGAGAGGTGCGCAAAGGCTGACAGGTGGGGCCCACCTTAGGGGGCCAGTCGGCATGATAGGTGGGGCTGGCCCGCCCCACCTAGAAGTGGCTTGGGCTCTGCCTTCTTCTGGTGTTTTATAGAACCTTCCGTTTCGAATGTTGATATTTCCCATCGTGGTTAAGTTTGTGTCTTTTATGCAATTTAATCCTCTTTTATACACTTTCTAGATAATGCTCTAGAAAATAAATAATTCACCAGAACTCATAGAAATTATTAGTAATAACCTCTTATTCTATGATATTATTGTATTTTGCAAGGAAGATTGATGGTTAAAAATAGACGTTATCTACCGTCAATAAGCTCCTCCACACTTAGGCTTTTATTTGTCCTCGAGAAAAGGTTGGTTTTAGGATAATGTAGAGAATAAAGATCAATTAAGACATAACTTGAGAGCATCTTTAACATAAAACTATCCCTAGTCATTCATGTACTATAGAATTCAAAGTGTCTACCATGAACCTTTGAGTGGTTGAAAAGTAGAACAACTTGAAATAGATCATTCTCTTTAGTAATGTCAATTAGAGAATAAGTTCAAATATTTTGAAAACAAAGCATAGCTTTCCTTCTCCTGTTGTATCACTCTCAAATCATATGTGGTATTTTTGATCTTATCAAGGCTTTAGGATTATAGCCCTTTTCCTACTTCTAAAAGTTTATGTGGATCTTGGGTAGGTAGCAATTATAAAATTATACTTGCATGATATTTTTTTGTAAAGTCAAACAATGGATCCAGAGAGAAATGAGTCATAAAATTGAATCAAGCTATAAGGTGGAGATATTATAATCCTAATTCTACCATGCTCCTCAAAATATATCTCTCTTTTGAAGATAAAGCTTGTCTAGAGAGTATGATCTATCTCTTCTTTTCTTCTTCTTCTTCTCTCTTTTTTTCTTGTTTTTTTACTTGGGAGCCTTCTTGTTGGGCACTTTCCCCATTTTGATTCTCCCTTCTCTTTCTCTTTTACTTTTGCATAGCCCATACCTCTTTTTAGCGTTTAAGAATTGAGAGATAACAACAATACTTAGAGCATTTATTTGGTGGCTATCCTATGATAATATTTTTTGGTGTTTACTCCTAGTGTAGGAGTAAAACATTTTTGATTGGTATGATATGAAATAATATGATTGCGCCTACTCTAGGGTAGAGTTGTGCATATGTGGATATATATATGTGGCACTTGATTTAAAAGTATGATAAATCTTTCCTAGGGTCACAAAGGTTGACCAAACTCAATATAAGCAAGTGAAGTATGGAGCAAGTTTGTCTATCATATATATGGCTTCGGGTAGGACATTGTCTTTACTACAAAGGAGAAGTATAGGTAAGTCTTTACTACAAAGGAGAAGTATAGGTAATTATTTTTACTTTAGAAATAAAATTTCTCCAGAGACAAAATATCAAGAATTGAATTCTCATTATTCTGCTATATCATACCCTTCAACAACTAAAGCAATCATGGGGTCCTTATAAATAAGTTTTCAACAGCAACATGACTTCTAGGAAAAGAATTATGTGAATTTATTCTTGTCATAAATTAGATAACCTTTTCATCTCTTTAAATGTGATTTATCATGTGTTTTTAATTCAGACCAAAACGATAGGTTAAATATATGTAATTATATAGTGTTGAGCTCGAGCCTAATTGTGGATGAAGTACGAAGGGAGAGGCCAGGCGACACCCCTTGGTGCCCTCTCGGGGCCCACTTCATCATGCATGGTCTTGGGTCGATTGTCTTCCGAATCATGTAATTTTCTAGATTGAATTGATTTTTGTGATTGCGGTGTGTCTCCTCTACACTGGTTCTTATAATTTTTTTGCAGAATATGCGGAGACAAACACATTTCAAAAATAGAGAGATAGAGTAGATAATCATAAAAATAAGACACTTTATTCATTATGATAAATATATAATAACTGACGCTTTAACAACTAAGCTTGATAACTACCCTAACTTTTCGGGTGACTGACCTAACTTTAAACCTAACTCTAATAACTGACTTATTTAACCTAAATGACTTGCTTGTGCCTTATTACATAGATAGATAGGGTAACTACGCCCTCCTAAGAGCACTGATCACATTCCTAGGCTTCTCATTGTCCCTCCTGAGCGCAAAAATCTCCTTAACATTAGTCTCAATCTGCATAGTCATGATAGTCATCGTAGCATTCCTAAGATTGCTAGATGTTTGCATGGCTGAGACAACATAAGAGAGGGAATTGAATCTCTCTTCAAGCATAGCCAAAGTAGGCCTAGGACGCTGAGGCTCAGATCTTGTTGTAGTAGAAGATGATGCAACTCTCTTTGGTGGAGGCTTCTTGTTGATGTAGCAGACTTGAGCTTCATTAGCACGGACAATGCCAAGCATGAGACGAGATCTATACTTGACACATGACATGTCTCTAGACTTGTCAGTTTTCACACTGACAAGCTCTTTTTCTTGCTTAGGGGCTAATAACTAGGCACCTTCGGGAAGAGCAATCTGCTTCCCCTTAGATGATCCTTCCAAAAGTAGCCTAGTGTTGACGGCCATTATTGTATGAAATCAACCATCAACTAGACATGAAAAGGATACAATTGTGATCACCAAAGTAGGCATAGGGTTTACACTGATAGAATTTCATGAGTTTTGGTGTTTCACTGTTTCTGCAGGCGTAAACCGGAAAAGGCGCGACCACGAGAGCTTAACGGAATAAAGAACGGGAAAATAGACACTGCGGCAACACAGGAAGGTTCAAGAAGAGACGAGAAGGCACCACACCGAGCCGAGGGCCCGGAGGCAACCAGGTCAGACCGGCCGGTCTAGGGCTGGCCCCGGTCGTGGCCCGGTTCACCCGGTACGCTCCACCGCCTTTGAGGATCAATCCTAGCCGCCCGTTAATGTCGGTTTGATCTGATGGTTCATGATCATCGCCTAGGGCTATAAAAGGAGGGCAGGACCCCCCATGGGGGAGGCACATTCATTCATTCCTCATACGAAGTCCGATCATCAGCCAGAAACCCTAATCAGATCTCCTTAGCTAGGGCCTAGATAGCTAGATTAGAATTAGAGGGAGGCAAGCGCAGGCTTGGATTCCAGAGCCATCAAGAGCTTGGATTTGGTATAGTTCTTACCTTCTCTCGCCTTTGTTCTCTTTCATTTTATAGTTATATGATTGCTACAATTGAATTGATGAATACTTATTTACTTATATTCATAGTTATCTTGTTCTTTGTCTATTGTGGTTATATACTTAGTATAGCTAGATTAACATTGTACTTATCCATAGGTTCGTATAGCGCTCATCTAATTGATCGTTGGGTGAGTTGTAAACATTGTGTAAGCATGGTGCTTATACGTTGTTTATCTGCGAATGCACCCTATAGGCACTACAAAAAATCTAAGCTTTTATAACAAAATAAAAGTGTCATGTATAGTGTACAATTGGTCACAAAATGAATGGTATGATGAAAAATCACCGTCATGAAGGTCGTCATATATCGACCGTCGCTAAATGTACCTTGTGACGACATTATGGTAAATCGTCATATAATGTCACTACCTTTTGTGATGCTTTCATTTTGCTGTCATGTATTGTTCACATTTAATGACAACGATTCTATCATATATTGTCTGGTCAACTCATCACATAATATCCCCTGTGGCCTGCGAATCCTTGTTTGTTCTGTTTTTTTGACGAGATGCTAGCGTCATATAAAATTATGCAGATATGTCTTGTTATGTAAGGTAGCCAAGGGGACTTATTGAGATGACTCTATGTCGTCATAGATTATTCTTTCATTCATTGATAGAAAGTAGGTGTAGTATATTTATCGAGAATTCAATGAAAAATATCACAGATGCTTCCAGCATTCTCATCAGAACTTACAACATGCAGATTTCAGCTAAGCCATCATCCACATACATTTCATTGCACAAAGTTCAAAGTTCACACAGGTTCCATCATACAAGTTCAAAGTTCACATAGGTCCATCACACAGGTTCAAACAGACATGCAATTCGGCCAACACAAGGCACGAAGTTCCAACAGTGATAGTTTGGTGTTCTCATCACCTCAAGAAACCACAGTCACACTTACCTCAATCTTTCTGAAGTTTCAACACAGCTCGCAGAAGTGCATTTGTTTCTTCAAACTTGGTATGCATCCCCTTCACTTCTTCTTGAGTCTAGCGCAGCAGATTCTGGTTTTCTGCAAGTGCTGCTTGGTTGGCTTCAAGTGAGGCCTGCTGAGCAAGAAGTTGTGCTTGCAACTCATCTTGCTTCCTAGTAGCTTCCTCCCTTTCAGTTTGGAGTGTTGCCTCAAACTAAGCTTGCAGACGTGCTTCTGCGACTGTCGATGTAGACACTGCAGTATTCTTCACTCAAGCGAGACCAATGTTTGGAAGGAAGGTGGATGACCCGGCTGACTGGCTCAAAGCTATCGGCAACAATCTTGGCGGGGAGACTTCTCTGCTTCTCCTTCTTCAAGTTGTCTTTCCTTCTCTCGCAACCATTTTTTTCCTATATATAGAATGAATAATTAGCAAGTCCATACAAAAATGTTCAAGGAGGCATTTACTTCAGCTAAGAAAATGTATCCAATAATTTTATAACTTACATAAAGTTCATTTGCAAGTTCAGTCCGACCATGTAACGGACTAGTCATACAGCACCAAAGAATTCAACAAGATCCGGCTCTATGCCGTTGTACTTACACCTCTGCACCATGCATAAAATTTTATTACAATGATATCTGTGAAGGTAAATAGAGTGGTATGTAAGATAAGATTAGGCCAAAAATAGTTTTATCCTGTCAATCTGTAGATGGCAAAATATTTATGGACAATCAAGTATATTACTCCAAATTTTGTCTTCCAACAACAAATACAAACACTTTACCATAGTGCAAACTGATACTCAAAATCACATGCTAATCACTACTCTAGAAATGTCTCATCTTTGTTGCTAATTATAACAACTACAAACTAAAAGCTAGCTGAACATCAATGTGCACATGCTTATGATATTGATTACTTGTCAGACTTCACAATACTAAGATATTGATGTCACACTTATTATAGAATTTCACATTTTGGTGCAAGAAGTAATGGCACACAGTTCCATATATTTGGGGAGCATAGAAAGCAAAAGTTTCCATACCAGGCTGTATCGATGAGCAATATAGCACCCAGTCCTTTGGTGAAGCTGCACCTTACCTCGGTTTACTTTATTCTTAGCACTTTTCTCCTTCACCACAAATGCAATGCAAAGGTTACATTCAGGTGGACAGATTGCATTGCATATGAACAAAAACCAGATAATGTAGGCAAGCACCTGATTTTTTGGGTCACACCAGTACTCAACCAGCTGGATCCAATCCTCTTCACTAAGATTAGGTGGAGGTTCTTTGGCCACCAACTGTTCTCTTTTTAGTGATTCATCAAAGTACTTTCTTTTAAGATTATACCGCTGTTGCCTTACTCCCCTCTTAATGATATCAGTGCATGCATCTTGGCTTGGTCCATTATTCTTAACATCTACATCCAACCTGGACTAAGGCCACACAAACAAATTATTAGAAACAAATTTCAAGCAGTACTATATTGCATGAAATGGAATACTGAAATAGATGTCTCACCGCCACTCTCTTAAGCACTTTTGATATTTCTGCCTTTCCCTAATCATTATCATAATCTTTCCAGGATGTGTAGATAGGCAGGTTGTCTCTTAGGGCAACACCACATTCTGATGCCAGCTTCACTGCTTGAAGAGGGACATCAGGTCTTTTCTTCCCTGCAGCCACCTGGATAGGTAGCTTGTTTCCTCTATTAAGCATTTTCTCTAAGCCATGGCCCATGATCTTCTTACGGACATTCCTTGGGCGTGCTGCATTGTAAATAATAATATAAATATTTTATTATGGTAGTAGCCACTTTAGATATGGAATGGAGGAACTAATCCTTTGAAACACATTGTTTACCTGCAATCTCCTCTTGGATTGGTTCTCCTTCATTTGTATGACCCTCAGAATTAGCAGCTTCATATTGCTCAGCCACATCGTTAATGTCGTTGCTTTGCCTAGAGCTTTGTGCACCTAGTGAGTTTTCTAGAGGGACTGTTAGGTTAATACTGTTTGTGGGCGTGGGTTCCTGAGATAGGTTAGCAGAGGGTCTGGTATTTGTAGACAGTGGGGCTGCACCAGGTGTAAACATGGCTGTTGTACTCCTAGTGAATCTAGGAGGACTAGGCATTGTGTTTGGGATAGGTGAAGAATTGGATGCATTAGCCAAAGTGGTTCCTAGAGAACTAGGCATAGTGTTTGCAGTGTCTGTGGTTTGGCTGGCAGTTGTAGTGAGATGGCCTGGCAAATTGCTGCTACTCAAAATGGCATTTGTATTAGTGTTGCTTTTCAAATTGTTCCTAGATGGCAATGGCTGTCTTGGTTTGGGTGGTGGACGGCCTCGAGTGGCCCTAGGGTTTGCACCAGGTGAAGACATGGCTGCAGTAGGCCTAGTGAATCTGGTTGGCGTGTGCGGTGGCTGCTGCTTGGCAGCCGCCATTGTTGGCGCCTTTTGCTTCTTGTCTTGAGGGCGCATTCCTGGAACCATTGGTCTTACCTGGGAAGATAAACATGTAACTTATAAGTTCAGAACAAGCCAATGGTTTAAATAACTACAATGAAGTATAGATGTTTGAAGTAGACGACTATGTATAATTGAAAATTGGCCTACTAATCCATCTCACCTCTGTATTGAGGTCATCATCATAATCATCATCACTGTCAGATATGTTATCAATGTCAGAGGATGGATCATATTCATTGTCAGATTCTGGTTTGTCAGAGACTAGGCTCTTCCCTTTGCCCTTTCCGTCCCTTTTGTTTATAGCATCCCTAACGATCATTTGCTAACACTTTGGAATACCTAAAGACATAAAAACTTCCTGGACCTCCTTAACATTCTTGTCCCTCTGCTGTTCATACAGTGTTTTTTTCCATTTGCTCTAATAATTATTACGATGAAACAAAGAAGAAAGTCTAATAGTTAGTCAAAAAAATACAAAATAAGGCAGCTATGCAAACTGGAAGCATACAGTGATTTTTTTTTGACAACATCATTTGATTAGTTTGCAGTTCTCCCATTAATCTCTACTGTTTAAGCATGAAAGGATGGTGTCTGCATATATTGGCTCAAAAAACAATGGATCAAACAATATCCTAGACAAAGTATGCTACATACATACAGTAGGGAGAGAAACATTACAGCCATACCAATATTTTGATATTTGTTCCTCAGTCATGTATCTGCGGTAAGCTGATATCACTTAATAACATCATACACATAAATATTTGGACAGCTCATACATGTGTATATGTAAACAATAATGAGAACAACCATGCAAACTGGAGCATAAACCATCCAATTTTGTAGTAATAAGTATTACTTCAGGAGGTTTGCATTTTGCTTGTCATTCCAGATGTGCGAACTCATGTGCACCAAAACAAAATAACCGAGAAAATAGCAAGCTTTCCAATGCTGCAGTAGCATACTACTGCAGGAGGTTAGCTGTTAAGACTAGAGCTAACCAGTGAAGGGAACAAAGTCTTGGGTCAGCTGTTAGCTTGATTCACTCACAATTTGACAGTCAGAAAACTACTGCAGGAGGCCGCGACTAGAGCTAACCAGTGAAGGGAACAAAATCAAATCACCTGGTCCCCGAAGCGGCTGGTAAGACGAATGCTCTAACAGACGGCGGCGCACTGTGCGAACCCGCAGTCGTCGAGTTGTCCCCCTCCGGCCTCTGACTTCTGTGTGTTGCTGACGGATGGATGGGCAGCTCTGGTCTGCGGTGTGGGCGTGGCGGTGTCGAGATGGGTGGATCCGGCCTCCGGCGTTGGTGCGGTGGCTGAACAAAGCTCCGGCCTCCGGCGTTGGCGTGGCGGCAGGACGCGGCTCCCGGCCTCAGGCCGGGGCGTGGCGGTGTTGAGATGGGTGGATCCGGCCTCTGGCGTTGGCGTGGCGGCGAGACGCGGCTCCGGTCTGTGGTGGGGGCGCCGCGGTGTCGGGATGGGTGGATCCGGCGATGGCGTGGCGGCTGGACAGAGATCCAGGCCCTGGCGGAGCTGACGATGCAGGGCCTGGTGGTGCTAGGTTTTGGAGATGAAGGACGAGGCCATGGTCTATTGGGCGATGGGGATTGGGGAGGAGACGAGAGTGGAGAGGATAAGGCAGCCGAGTGTGGAATTTGGGCGGCCTGAGCGGGATTTTTTGTGGGTTCCATATGTCAGTGACTGATTCAAGGCGGGAGAGCTGCGCGGGGGTGCTGCCAATTTTTGGTGCAGCACGTGGGCCCTCTATGTCAGTGGTAGTGCCTACGGTGCCCAGATTTTGGAACGGCATGGTGGGTCCATGAAGTCAGTGACTATATTAGTAGTAATTACCAATTGACAGATTTTTGAGGCAATAAATGTTATCAATTGGAAAAAATGTTAGAAACAAAGTTTTGGAATGCAATGAGCTCTACCATTTTGATTTTGCTGAATTTTCCAGTTGACTTTGTTCAGACAGTTTGAATTTGAATTTTAAAATCTTTCAACTTGAATCAAAAGTTTAGGGGTACTAAGTAATTTCAAATGACCAAGTCATCAACATGAAAGTTGCTCGACTCATCGTTATCTTCAAGTGTTATTAAGGTCAATTTTTCATCCGAGAAAGTTTTAGAAAACTTGTTCACAAATTTTAGGAATCTCTCTCGTAGTTCATGAACTACGAGAGAGATTCCTAAAATTTGTGAACAAGTTTTCTAAAACTTCATCAGATGAACAAATGACCTTAATAACACTTGAAGATAATGATGAGTTGAGCAACTTTCATATTCTTGACTTTTGTAGCTGGAATCATTATTAGTTACAAAATCTTGCTTCTTGTAGTACTTAATTTGTAAATTTTAGTTTTCAAATGTGCAAATCCTGTCACATTACAAGATGATCATAGTGAACTCAAATAGTTGGTAGATCATGATTTTAGAAAAATTTAGGAAAAAATGTATCAAGTTTGGAGTCCGTATGTAAGAGAAATACTAGTTACAATATTTTTTCATGGATTAAAAAGAAAAACGATACTTGCATACTGAACTCATTACAAGGGAGGCCAAGAACAATGCATGGCCCACATGTCATTGTAACTCTGGACCCACATGGCAGTGAAGCCTCAATACCAGGTCCCCATCTCGCCCACTGCTCTGGAGTCGCCGGCCACTTCTCTGCAAGCGTAGAGGCACTCTGGGCGCCAGCCGGCCCCTACAGCTGCTGCCTTGCCGGGCCACTCTACAGCAGGCTCGACGGCCCTTGCAGCTGTTGCCTCGCATGGCCGCCGCCCCAAAGTAGCTTTGCTGGCCTGTGCAGCTGTTGCGTCATCTGGCCACCTTGCAGCATCTCCTCCCTCGCTGGCCCTCTGACCTCCAGCAGCTGATTCCACACATTTGGTAGCTACCAGTTGCTGCTCCCTCGGTGACTCCTCGGCCAGATCTCAGGGATCCCACACTCAGTGCTGCTCCCTGCGGTCCGCACATGCAACAGCCTTGCCAGTAAACCACAGGTACCAGCTACAGCCTCTTAGGCCATTGTACAAGCTAAGCTGAGTTAACTATGTGCCTTTAGTTGAATTAAAGTGTTCAAGCTTGATTTGTAAGATTTGGTCACCTCAATTTATCCAGGTCAAGATGGATAGAAGCTGGATTTATAATAGCCTACCATTTAGTGAACCCTATATGACTGGTGTTGAAAAATTCATGGAACATGTCAGAAATAGATTTAGTGTAGATGAGAAAATCATGTGCTTGTGTCGTCGATGCCTCAACCAAATAGAAAAATCAAGATGAGGTAGAGGAGGATATCCACATCAATGGTATATCTAGGTGTTATACAAGGTGGATTCACCATGGAGAAGGAGATAGTGATGTTGAAGAAGATGGTGATACAGCTGTTGGTACTAAAGATATGTCATGGGATGGAAATGACCAAGCTCCACTTGATGAAGGACAAGCCGAAGATGTCATAGATGATAGTGAACGAGGAGTTCAAGGGTTGATTCAAGATTTGTACACTACAGCAAGCCATGGATTTGGTGGTAATCTATATCGAGAAATCATGGAAGAGGCAAAGCGTGAACTATATCCCAGGTTGCAATCGAGGAGAGCGGGGTTGACTTTCATTATTAAACCGCTGCATATAAAAGTGTACAATCGGATCACAAATTCTGGGTTCAATGCATTCCTTGAGTTGCTTTCGACGTCCTTGAAGAATGTTCCTGGGCTCCCAAAGTCCTACAATGAACTTAAAGCTCTGCTTCGGAAACTTGGTTTTGGTTATGTTTCTATTCATGTGTGCAAGTATGATTGTGCCTTGTTCTGGAAGGACCATGAAAATGATGACCATTGCCCAGTATGTGGTGAATCATGATGGAAAGTAAACAAGGAGGGCAGAAAGAAAATTCCTCACAAGGTCGTGCATTACTTTCCAATAATTCCACGTCTTCAAAGGCTTTTTATGTCAAAACAGCGGGCACAATATGCAAGATGGCACAAGGAAAAGAGGGTAGTAGTTGAAAATGAAATGAGACATCCGGCTGATGGGGAAGCTTGGAAAGATTTTGATGATACTTTCAAATTTTTTTCGGACGATCCCTATAGTTTGAGGCTAGGCATTGCTACTGATGGATTTAACCCATTTGGTCAGATGACCAATTCATATAGCATCTGGCGGTCATAGTGGTTCCATACAATTTTCCACCATGGATGTGTATGGACCAATCTAATTATATGCTAGCTTTAATCATTCTAGGGAAAAAATCACCAAGTAAAGATTTTCATGTTTTCATGCAGCCTTTGATAGCAGACATGCTTACCCTTTGGAATGGTGTCTCTACTTATGATGCATATGAAGGCAAAGAGTTCACATTGCATGCAGCGATTTTGTGGGGAATCAATGACTACCCTGCATTAGGCACCATGTCAGGCAGAAGCACTAGGGGTTATTTCACCTGTGTGCACTATGATGAGAATCCATGCTCCGAGTGTTTGACAAACAAAATTGGGTTCATAGGGCATAGACGGTACCTCGACCTCGAGCATCCATGGAGGAAAAATAGATCTTTTGATGACCACCATGAAAAAAGAGAGCAGCCAAGGAAATTTACTTCAGATGAGGTTATGGCAAGGTTGGATGCAGTTTCTTATGTTCCAGGCAAGAATCCCAATATGAAGAAATCAAGAAAGTGATGCCGTAATGGAGAACCAGTATGGCATCTCAAAGTTAGCTTCTATGATTTGCCATACTGGTCAAAACTGAAGCTACAATACAACCTGGATGTTATGCACATTGAGAAAAACATATGTGACAACATTTTGTCAACTCTTCTTAATATTCCAAAGAAGACAAAAGATACACCAGCTGCTAGAATGGATTTGGAAGCAAGAGGTATAAGAAAAGAGGTTCATTTGCAGGAAGATGGTAGTACATCGACAAAGCCCAAAGCTTGTTATGTTCTTACGCCAGATGCAAAGAAGAAGTTCTTGCAGTTTGTTACGAATGTTAAATTTCTAGATGGGTATGCCTCTAATATATCAAGATGTGTCAATATGGAGGGAGGAACAATGCAAGGGCTCAAAACACATGACTGTCACATACTATTGCAGCGTATTTTACCTGCTGGACTTCGCGGTTTGGTGCGCAAAGATGTATATGAAGTGATAGCTGAATTGGGTAGGTTTTTTAGACATCTTTGCTCTAGAACTCTAAAGGTTGATGCACTATAGCAAATGAAGAAAGATATTGTAATTATCCTTTGAAAACTTGAGAAAATTTATCCCCCTGCATTCTTCGATGTTATGGTTCACCTAGCAGTACACTTACCTGACGAGGCACTCCTTAGGGGACCGGTTCAATATGGATGGATGTATCCCATTGAGAGAAGATTGGGCACCATGAAGCATTTCATCCGCAATAAAGCAAGACCTGAAGGATCTATTGTAGAGGCATACACTGCCTATGAGTGTATGACCCAGTGCTCCACATATTTTAAGGACATTATTACTAGGTTCAGTAGGCCTGAAAGAAACTTAGATGGAGAATAGAACATGTCAGCCAATGGTTACTCTATTTTTGGTCATGGTATTAACCTACTGGGAGCTTCAAAACTTCATTATAAGACAAAGACTTTGATTCCATGGTTTGGTTTGTTCTAAATAACTGTGAGGAGGTTGATGAATACAAAGAGTGAGTAATTCTTATCTTTTTATTGCAGCCAACTATATTCAACATTATGTGACAGAATTGTTAACTTGTCACAATAAAGTGCTTAACTTATTCCTATTTGCAGCATGTACAGGGAAGAATTACAACATCAACAGGTCAACGATATTGAAAAAATGTGTCCACACAATTTGCTACATGGTTCGAGAAACATGTGTGTGCAGCTTTTTAACATATGACTCAAAAATTTACCCTACAAAACCTTTTTAAACTCACTAAGTGTGTATTTTTTTCAACATGTAGATTACTAGATTGAAATATGAAGGCACAACAGAAGTTGATGAGGACTTGTACTCACTCGCATGTCGGCCGGATAAACGTGTGCGTTCATACACAGCCTGTATAATCAATGGGGTACGGTACCACACTAAGGCTCGTGAGGAACATAGGAAGACACATAACTCCACCATCAAAACTGTAGGTACTCACAATGATGCCATTATTGATTTCTATGGGACAATCACAGACATTATTGAGTTGAGTACAACAAGAACAGTAAAGGAGATAGATATGTTATCTTATTATGATGTGAATGGTACATCCTTGAGGGAAGGACATACCAGATAAAAGATGATGGTTACTTCAAGAGCATTAACATCCAAGGCCGATGGTACAAGAATGATCCTTTCATTCTAGCAACAGAAGCTTCACAAGTATTTTTCTTAGAAGATACAAAGCTAGGTCCATGTTGGCGAGTTCTACAAGAATTTGGCCATCAGCATATATTTGATGTTGAAGAGTCCGACCCAAACCAACCAATCCATGAACAAGTACAGATGAGATGTCAGGAGGCATACCAAGAGGACCATGTTTCATTGGGAGATGGTCTAGTGGGAGACATTTATCCTAAAATAGATTTGTTGCACATGGAAAATCAACCAGGCAGCCCTATCAGCACAGAACTTGTCAAAAGCATCCGTGGACATGAACAAACACCTCAAGGTCATGAAATAGAAGGTGAAGATGAAGAGGAAGATGAAACCTTTCTTGAGTACCATAGTCCAGATGAGGACAATACATCAGATGAAGTCAGTGATGATGACTAACCTTTGCATTTCTAGAGATTTCTGAACTATGACCTTTGCTGTTATGAATTTTGTTGTATTTGAATTATGCTACTTCATTTGTATCTGAATTATGAAATTATGTTCAGTGGATACTTGATGTATTGGTGCAAGTTACAGTGCCTAGATTTCATTCACATGATGATGCAAGTTGTAGTGCCCAGATTTCTGTGTTTTCATGACACATGAATCTGTCATCAAATACCTAGAATCTGTCATCAAATATACATAATCTGTCAAAAATGTATAGGCTAGAAGTTACATAAATGCTGCCAAAATTTCAGCCCACAAGTTTGCCTTGAATGCACCATTCTATTTCTTGGTTGCATGAATGTAAGTCTATCCAATTTGGGCACATAATGTTTCACACATGAATACAATGCATCTTGGAAAAAGCATCACATTGCATTGCTTGAAAAAGCACCAAATTGTTTATACATTACAAAAGCCAAACTACACTGCAACCATAACCTACAAAGACTAAAATACATTATGCAGTGACCTACTACTTCAGTCTGCCTACAACATACATGAACACACAGCCAAGACCAACTGCTAAAACAAACATAAAAAGGTTGAACTTCCACATCAGATCTTCCAACTTGGCCTCAATGTTTGCCTTCTTCTGTTCACCAGCCTCCATATTCATGACCATTCTCCTAGATGATGCATTTGCTACCTCTTCAGCTTCATCACCAATGTCCACTGCCTGGGGGAATTTTTGGATTTTGACAATGCCAAGCTCCTCCAGCTTATCCAAATACTGCCTTTGTAATTTATAGAACCCACAAAGCTTAGGAAACTACAACAATGAAAAAATAATTCTATTAACACTAGCTGGATGCATAGGGATGAAGAATTTTCAACTAAAATCATAAAAATGGATGCTCACCGAGTTCCGTGGACATTGAAGTACACACGCAGATAGTTGTCGGTCGTCTCCTTCCCTGACCTCCTCTCTATCACTCTCGCCATCCCGCAGTCAGGGCACGGGATCAAGGGGAGCCCGGTCTCCTTACCAAGGGGATATGGCTCCAGTTTGCACCTTGAGCTTGGCTCTGCATAGTGCTCAACCATCCTCGATGCTCCACTACCCCTCGATTGACTTGCCGAGCATCCCCACTTGGACATGGCACCGTCGTCGCCAGAGTAGTCAGAGCAGTCGCCTAGAGCGGAGGAGAACGGGGAACAAGGGGTGGGGATTGGAGACTGCCTACCAACCTGATGCAATTGCGCTCACCGGGGATCCACACTCGCCGGCTGAGCTAGCGGCGGATCTCGTGCTACCAACCCCACTATGCCACACCGTCAGGTGGGGAGATGGGGTGCTGGCTCCGCCCAGAGGTAGCACAACGACGGCCGTGCTCTACCCAAAACCCCGTTCACCCAGAGGCTGCCCACCGCAATGCCCGAGCCCACTCGCCGCTGGCCGCCGGCCTCCGTTGGGTCGGGAGATGGGAAAAATGAAATTGGTCAACAGAAGGAGGTGGGGTCCACCTACGCAGGGTGTATTTTGACGGTAGGGGCAGCAGTTTTTTGAAATAACATTAGGTGACGCCGCTCAAAAGTCACATAAAGACTAGTCCTGGGGTCATAAAAACGTAGGCTTCAATTGGCTACGGCTGCCAGGCAATTTATGATGAAAGTTGCTACCTTTATGTGACACAAATTATAATGTCGTCACAAATATGTCTGGCTCCCATATATTTATGACGATACAAAATTTATCGTCATATTATGGTACATTACATGACAAAACCGTGCCCCATCATGGAGGATTTGGTCAT
>JADLZL010003405.1:0-105962 GCA_015844335.1 Chrysopogon serrulatus
AGAAGCTAATTTAATTGCAGAAGCTGCCGATTCAGCCAGAAGCGGCTTCCCGTGCTTCTCACCAGCTTCTCGTCGAATCCGGATCACCAAAATATATACCGCGCTTCAGCTTCTCCTTCCTCTAAAAAAAAAGGTCCGCCTCTCTCATCCTCTCCCTCTCGGTCTCTCCCGACGGGGAGGCGAGCAGGGCGACGACGCACACCGTGGGCGGCGTGCCGGCGGCCGGCGCCCCCTCCTTCCTCCCCTACGCAGGTTAGTCCGGCAATCTCTTCTCCTCCCCTCCCTCTCTCTCTCTCTCCTCCGCTCCCTCCCCTCTCTCCCGTCTCTCCCGACGCGAGCAGGGCAGCGGCGCGAGGCGACCTCGTCGGAGGCCGGCCCTCGGTGCGGCGGCCGCCATCCTCCTCCTCCTCCACGCTCCTCCCTCCTCACGCCGCAACGGCGGCGTGACGATGGCCTCAACCGCTTGCTGCGCCAGTGATGCGGGTCGCCGCCACCGGTCGCGGCGGCCCAATGGCTGCCGTCCCTGGCCACGATGTGGCCGAACGGCCCCTGCCGATAGCTACAGGAGCGGTTTTGCCCCAGCGCTGCCCTCTCCCGCTCGCCTGGGCTCCACGAAACCCTAGGGTTCGGTTTCCTCTGTTCCTATCTTTTCATCCTCCTTGCCTGCAGATCTTTGCTTAGATTTATTAGTAGTGTCTGCTGTTCTCAAAATAAACAGGTACTATGTGCAATGGAATTTTTATTTTCATTTAATCTCACTTATATGACCTTTGATGAGTTAACTAATGATTTCTATCTTTATTTTCTTCCCTATAGATGAGGTTACATTTGTGACTCCTTGTCTGCTTTATTTTATCTCTAATTTCTATGTTGTGATGGATATGGCTACCAGCAAGGACCTGCCTGGGCAGGCTGCCGAACCAATACATGTCCTACCAGTTTCGTTGTGGTAAGCTATTATGTTTTTAAGTTTCCCCTCTGGTTTGGCTTATTCTGCACCACACCCAATGTTTGTGACATTGCTACTATGGGCTACAAGAAATTTATGCATGCTCAGATTCTTTTGCCTTTTGCAGAGTGATCTGAATATTTGATCTAAGCTTTAGATTTTATTTTTTGTAGCAGCAGCCAACAATGATGCACAAAAAAATGCAATTGTGCATCCTCCTATTTAGTTCATTATTGCTTTCTCGTACATATATTCTGCATCCTGCAGTTCACAAAGATTTAAATTACAACTATAATCTGGGAGTATATATTTTAACTTCTACATAGTGCTTTACATAGTGCTTGATGTATTAGGTTTCTTGCTTGGTTCTTCCAAGATTTATAGAACCACCAAAAGTTCCTTTCCGTGGTAATCACTGTCCTCGGCACCCTCTCTCAGGTACTCTCTTGCCATGTTCGGCTCCTATATAGGTTATATTGTTTCCTGTCCTTACTTACCAGGGAGTTAGTGTAGCAACCTGAATCAATACGGTGAAGGGACACAACAGAGCCCAAGCGGAGCAGTGGCCTCACAGTCACTTGGAGCAGCTGTGTACTAACTGTGTCTTTGGATTCTATGCATATGAAGATCAATTGGATTAACTTATGGCTTCGAGCAGGTGCCAATGTGGTTGATTTATGCCTTGGAACAGGTGCCTGCTAAGTGCATTATTCGATTTTTACCTACTGTAACTGTCAGCATGGTTGATAATTACCTGCTCTAAATGGCCTGCATATTGGTTGATAAACCTGTACATAACTATGTTGCCTGTCTTACTAATATTTCCTATGTATTGCAGTGATTGTTTGTTAGTTTGTTGGCTTCATGATCAAAATTATAGGTCCTTACACAATGCTAGCACAATCTTAGTTGCAGTGTTTGTATTCAACTAATTTTGCCAGTAATTTCTTTGCTCCTTCAAGTGTAGTTAATAGGTGATATTTGTTAGTGATTCACTCAGCAACCAGTTTTTATAGACAGTCTCCCATTTCTGTGAGGTCCTTATTTTTGAGTTTTCACCTACTGTTTCTTATTCGCAATTTCAGATATACTGTTCTTTTGCCATGGCTGCTTGGGCTTGGTTCTTTCTTTCTATCACCTTTTTGCTGTGCTCATATATTTAGCTAACATTTATCTTTCATGTGGTTTTTGAATTGTACATCTCAAAAATCGATTTAGGGTCTTCATGGAGCCTTTTGCTTTCACCTACTAGCTATTGCTTGGGCCCTTGCCTCTTTTATACCTATAAGTGCTCCTTTGTGTTCATAGGCCCTTTTTATGGCCTCTCTTTTTATGATCTTATTTTTCCGGTTGTTACAGCTAGGACTAATTTTTAACCATATTCTGCAAGCACTTCCCCTGATAACACATATGATGCTCATACTGCCAAAGACCCAAATAAAATCTCAGTCCAAGGTTTCTTATCAATATGGGCCAATTAATATATACACCTTCCTACTATTTCCCTTGTGCAAAACAGCATGTCGGCTGTCACACGCCTTTGTTGGTGTTCATGCTGGATAGTCAAACAGTTTTAAAATCAACTTTTAAGTTCTAAATCTTCACTTTATACTAAGAACTGCCCGCTTATGTTTTTAAAGCTTTGTTGCCATCAATCTAAGTGTGTGCTGCATTGTAAGCATCTGTGATAGGGGGAAAAAAGGGACTACTAGACTCAGTCGACAAACTGATTAAGGTTTAGCCTCTCATCCATAGATGATTGCCTTGTGTTCCATAGATGATTGCCTTGTGTTTTTAATCAATCAGGTAACTGTATTGCATCTTATATATAGAGTAAGTGAGGATATGCAACCATACTGTTGGTATCTAGATCCTCATACAATTTCCATAAATATCTAAACTGACGTGCTGCTACCAATCCATTTGATTTTATATTTGCATTGCAGTTCATACCAATTTGTGATTTACAGTATAGGTCGATAGTCAAGATCTTGTGAGAAATCTAAGTACTTGATACTCCAGGATCTTGATCAAATGATTATTGTTATATTTCTGAGGCCTCTAAAATTGTTAAGCATTTCTTTTGTAATCTCCTTTGGCTATGATCTAGAGGCCTTTGTCATTGCAATCTTCTATGCCTGTGATAGTAGTTCACATATCATGTTGCAGCTGCATAGTGAAAACATCTTTGCGTTGTGCTTTTTCCTTTTCCATTGCCCTTGTTTGTGATGAACCTCCACATTTTTTAAGTTGCCACTGGCTGTGATTAAGTGTGGCCTAATGTTTTTTTTAATCAAATTCTTTTCTCTAAACAGATGGTGATTCCCTTTTTTTTTTTTTTATTTTTCTTCAATTGAATTTTTTCAGACCACAGCTCCTATATATGCCTCACAATTTTTGTAAATTTGATATATGATTACACCTCAAAAAAGGGCTGGACCATGATACTCAATTTCTGGAGCAGCCGATAGAGGACAAGAAATTAGGACAAGAAATTGCCCTACAAGCTGCCTTCCATTTTTTGTTCTGAAATTTGTTCCAACATTTGCCAACTACATATTGGTCTCTGCGCTTGTGCTTATTAATTAGCTGTTGTCACATGCTTACACTACTTACCTTTTGTCCTGTTTTCATGGTATATACTGATGCCCCACGTTTTGAAAATGGTTTCCTCAGCCATTGCTTTCTGATGATCGTCTGTAATTGGGATTGACTAGAAGAATCACAGGGCAAGGACCAAATGACAAGGTGATAAGAAAATTATATATGTCAGCAGGACACATATGAGGTACACACCATTAACGTCCCTGAAATAACTTCCTGTGTTCACTCCATCAGTATTTCCGTACTATGATATTGATTTCTTCATGCAGGTTTCAGGTTATATATTCATGGTGTGCATGATTATAGAATCTAAGATATCTCATCTTCAGTTCGTTGGCCTTGGTATGCCTCATCGTTTTTTGTGTTTGCTTTGATATATGGTGCCTTGCTGATGTTTTCTGTACATAGGGTGCCCTATCCGTTCACTGACAGAAAAGGGTCCTATCAGGCATTGTCAATCCAAAGCCCAGGTAACTCCTTCTACATGTTAACCTATTATATTTACATATAATGAAAAATTCATCTACACCGCTCAAAGCCACCATATATCTTATGCATGTTTTTAAATGAAACATGCCTAGGACAAGTCTATAAGAAGTACTCTCTTAGATGTATTTGTGTTACTGTTTGATTCTTTTTTTACCATAATATGCAAAACATTCAGAGTCACATGCATGCATGTTGGATCCTCATAGCAATGTTAGGAATGTCTACCTCCCTGTGTTGTCTGCTATTTTGCAGTTCCAGTTGACAGATTGTTTGTGATAGATGTTTAAAAATTGCGAGCTTGTCAGCAGTGTCCATTTTGTATTAACTGCACATGGTAGATTGGATTTTGGTCTTTACATCCATTTTTCCTTCCATACGCATTGGGCAATACCTAATTAAATTCTATTGCCAAAGAATGCTAGGACACCTTTTTACTGTTCATAGGAACTGATTACTGAGGCAGTCCCCTTCTTAATTAAAAGGTAAAGCTCCTGCCAAAGTTTTCAGCATCTAAGATTCGCTTCTGGTAATTGAGGTTTCATGTACCAAGCAACATTTGGTCTAATTGTACAGGTTCAGAAGAGGTTATAAAAACTAGAACCTATACTTGATTGGATATTCTCCACAATTAATACGTTATTTTCACTTTTGGTCTAATTGTACTTCTAGCCCTCCCATACATGCATTCTTTCAGTCTGATAGCTTTAACAAGGCTAATAACCATTTAAGGTGGCTAAAAGTGGCCTATTATACATGGATGCAGCTGTTGCAAATGTCGCTAAGGCCCTCGGTGAATGAAGCTTTATCACTGTATCCCTGCAAGTGCATCGTAATTGTCTAATAGAGATAGAATGGAATTATGTAACTGCTCTGAAAATGTTTGGATCAGCTGATCTTTTGCTAGAGTATTTTCAGGTTCCTGTTTGTTTTAGTAAAGTTCTTTTTGTTAGCTGCTGTGCAGCGAGTAGACTTTCCTTATGCAGTTCTGTTAAACTGGATCCCCAATATCGGATCTTGGGCTTTCATTAAGCTTGATCAAAAATAGTGGCTTATATCAACCATGTACGGTAATAGTCAGCATTCCAAATAACAACTGATCCTACATGGCAGGTTTATTATACCTATCTCGATTATTGGGGACACTGATCCAGCTCCAATGAAGTACTTCAATTGTTCTTTTTTTCCTCAGAAGTAAACATAAGGTCACTCAATGGTTATATGATCAGCTCTTTAACTATGCAGTTCATTCATGTGGTCAAGCTACTGATCACCTTTTTATTTATTAATCATGTATGGTCATGTGCAGCGGAACAAATGGAGGGGTAAGAGCAACGATTATCAGTTTTTTCGAGCAAGTCCTGTGCAACATTTTTTAGATAATTGTTTGATTATATTATGCATTTATCCAGTTTATTCTACCAACATATTAAATATTGTTTGATCCACAACTTTTGGTGATCTACCTCTACAAAGTGTCTCATGTACTTACTTTATGAAGAATGTAATGTGTTTCCGGGCTCTTGTTGTAATAGTAACAATTTTTTTAAATAATCCTCTCTTGTTGTAATAGTAACAATTTTTTTAAAAAAATATTGAACATACCGATTTAAGCTTCCTCAATGTTGTCTCTGCGGATATCTTATCATATGTTTATGTTAATCATTGTATAAAATACAAAATATATTTTCTTGCCATTTCCACTGGCGTCAAGCAGGAGCGCCTTTTCTACTAGTATATATATATATATATGAATATATGATATGATGATGAAGGCTTCAAACATAATATATGCCGTAGCAAAAAGAAAAGGAAAGCATAAACACTTCTTGTATTTCTTAAACTAAGTGACATTAAAAAGGGTGATACCACCGGCACTACAGATCCTTAAGCTTCACGCAAGCGAAAGATTCGCGCAAGACAATGTACGCATGTAAATAAAGCAGGTGCGCCTTCAACTAGTACTATAAATCATCGTACTGTCGTTGAGCGTTACATGACGAGCAATATGTATTCTAGCAACGCAACTTTGGACGCATGAGCCGGATTATTATTTGGTCACTCAGGAGGAAACCTTGGGCTGGACCACGCCTGGGGAATGATGATCCAGCTACCTTATATCCCAGCAGATGCGGTGATTCATGATCTTCATTATATTTGCAAGCTCTCTCCACTTGAAATCTGTACGTACCTAGCTACTACGCACAACTAATTAACTTAATTAAACCACAGGTGCGTACGTAATCATAGATTTTGAGTGTACGATGTAATCGAAGGCGCCCATTGCACGGTTCCTCGTGTTGCAAGCAAAGCTGAAGCTGGTGGCAGGCATCATTAAACAGTGGGTGGCGGCTCAGTGCAGTACGATTTCATCCCAACTACAGGTCTACAGCTATATATGACGACAATGATGAGAGCTTATTTCTTGACTAGTCTTCTGGAATCATATATATATATATATATATATATATATATATATATATATATATATATATATATATATATATATATATATAGCTAGCTGAGAATAACTTATTCTGTAGCCACTTTGAGTTACGATAGTTACAATACTAATTTAAACTTATTCTAGCCACTTTGAGTTACGATAGTTACAATACTAATTTACGAGAATTATAGTAACTCTTTACTAAGTGGTTTACTATAATCATTATGGTAAATAGTCCCATGTGTTATAGTAACTCCTTACTAAGCGGTTTACTATAATTGTTATGGTAAATAGCCCTATGTATTATAGTAATTCAACTATCGTAACAATTATAGTAATTGAGTTACTATAATTCTTGTAAATTAGCATAGTAATTATCGTAACTCAAATTGGCTATAGAATAAGTTATTTACGTGGCCGGCCACTCTTGAATAGCCTCACCCTATATATATATATATATATATATATATATATATATATATATATATATATATATATGCAATGCACGTGGGCCCGGCCATTTGGTCACTCCCAAACACTGAAGCATATACTGGTAGAAAGGTCAAAAGTATGCATGGGTATATCCATTGTCCGTGACGTGCGGACTCGTGAGGACCAGTCTCGTCGGTTTTGGTGCTTTACGGTTCGCACTAGGAGTATATATCTCCTCCATCGCACTAGGATTTAGGAGTATACTCCCTCTGTCCCGCAGATCCTGTCGTTTGAGGACTTGACACACGTACCAAGGCTAAGGGAGAAAAGACCCTGAGGCCAGTCTTAATGGGTTTCATAGGGTGTGTTATGCATTGTCGGCCCCTCATCTTTGGGAGTCGAGAAAATACCCGTATTTGCGCCCGAGGATCACGCACAAATACGTCTATTATACAGAGAAATGGCACAATGATTTAAAAAGAAAGTTCGAGCTTTATTGATAATGAATAAAAGGGTTCTACATCGTTAGGGCATAGCCCTTGGGTTACATCGGAATGACTAAGGCCACAAGGGGTTCGGCCTTATTACAGGTGGTAGATTCTAAGGCGAGACTAATTATTCTAGCGGCGTAACAACTACTCCACGGGCATCTTGAGCGTAGTCGAAGCCTAACTCCTACGATCCGATCCGGTGCGTCGGGGTCCTTACGCAGCTCCTAGACATCGGGGTCCACCTCCTCTTCATAGTCGCGATCATCTCCGAGGGTCATAGTGCATAGCAAAGAGGGGTGAGTACTTACGCACTCGGCAAGTCCCAACTTCTTGGTGGAAAAGAGAGTGATGATAAAATTTAGGGTTGGGCCTAGTAGGGTATTATCCTCCTCACTAGTCCCCAGGTTAGTCCATTTTATAATCACAAGGTTATGCGTTATCTCATTAATCATATAATACTCTAATCATAGCGTCCCATCCCGGCATTTGCCCATTCCAAGGGCGTGGCTATTCGAATAGATTGGGGTAACTCTGCGAGAGGGTGTACACTTTTCCCCCACACGGTAGTTGCGATTCCTCCCACGGCCAATGGTTAGAAAGGAACTACCGAGATCTCGTACCCGATAGTATGCATTCCTTAGGGGTCCGTACATTTCCACTACGGCTCGGGGGTTGGGGAAAGTTAAGCGAGGAAGACCACTCTTCTTCCTATGCCTAACCCGGACATGGAAGCTCACTCGCAACCCATGTCCTCACATACCTTGTGGAAGATCACTCAAAGATCCACACTTAGAATATATAGATATATGTATATAGCTAGCAAATGTGCACCCAATAATTTTACGTGGAAGATCACTTAGCGACCACGCCCAACGTAGACCATGGAAGATCACTTAGCATCCTACGCCGTCTCCCTGCTCTACCGTTTGCCTACACCGGCCTCCTAAGTGGAAATATACTTCAACCTAACGGGGTGTGAGATCAAGCCTACCCATATAGGCGTGTGGGTATGCGAAATATCACACGAGGGATGAATAAGAGACTATGAACCGGTCCTTAGGGGTGACTAAAACAGGTATCTCCGACGGGATATCCTTCCTTGATAATATCCGCCAAGTAATCTACACCTAGATTACCCCTACCGCTTTCAAGTCATGGCTTATATAGTCACTTATCTTATTATTTCATTATCACGTTATCACGTTATCTCATCATCTCATATGATCCTTTGCAAAGTAATAATTTTAATATGATTAAGATAGAAGGGTAGTAGAAGGGTGGAAATTAGGACTTGCCTGCGTGATCAATACCGTCGATGTCCGCGACGTAGTCCGGGTCCTCGGTGTCCTCGATGCTCGTCCTCCTCCTCGGGGGGGATTTTCTATCGGGTAAGACTACCGCTAAAGGATAAAAAGAAACACATACATACAAGTATAGAACTAGGTAGTGGCACTAGATGCAATGCGTAGAGCATGATTTTAGAAGAATTTAGAAAGTAGTTTGACCTAAATCGGAGTTAAAATGCAAAAGTTATACATTTCCGAAGTTTATTCCAATTTATTTCAAAACCCTAATTGCTAAATGGAATTTTGGTCGTAATTTATAGTGCATGGATTTGTGTGCAAACCACATGGTTAAATTCTACATGTCAAGTAGTTTATTTACAAATTTTCCTAGAATTTTTCTAGCAATAGAAAATAGAGAAACAACACTACGTGTACAACGGTAGGGTGCACCTAGCATTTTCCCTTAGTGTACCCGGGGAAGGGTGTGTGTGTTGTGTGCGTGTGTGTATGACAGGTGGGGCCGGGCGGTGCGGCAGAAAGCTTCAATTTCAGCGGCGGCTCCAATGGCGCCCGGTTGCTCCGAAGTCGGAGCAATCGAGCTCTAGCTCAAGAGAGAGGAGAAGAGGAGGAATGGAGGGGGAGAGAGAGTGTTCCCCCCCTAAGCGGAGCTCGGAGTGGTGAGGGGCGAGGGTGGGGGCGCCGGCCGGGCCTATTTATAGGCCGGCAATGGCGGTTCGGGGGGGAGATATTTCTCCGCCCGTCGAAGCTACTCGGCCTTGTAGAAGTTCAAATTCGCAGGCGGTTCGGGCACAAGGCGGCGGCGCCGCGAGCGCTAGCCATGGATGTGCTCATCCGAGCCTCGTCGGGTAGCGGCGGTGGCAAGTGTGTCGCCGAGGGAGGCGCTTGGGAAGAGAGAAGAGGGAAGAAGAGGAAGAGGGAGGGAGGCACGCGGCGCGGGATGTCGTCATCCTTATCCACTCATGCGGCGGGTAGGGCGGCAACGGCGAAGCCGAGGCGACGCTGCCGACGCGGTATTCGCGTCGCCCCTCGGCCGGGCGGGAGGTAGATGACGGTGATGACAGGCGGGGCCCGCCTGGGTCATTGGTGCGAAGAGCGACGCGCTGTGGTGCGGGCTCGGGCGGCCGCCGCCCGGCCGCCCATGCGGAAAGAAGGAGAGGGGAAGAGGAGAAGAGAAAGGGGAGGGTGGCGGGCTGCTGCTGGGCAGATGGGGAGATGGAGCCCGAGCTCCATTTTCCTTTTTCCTATTCCTTTTCCATTTCTTCTTTCCATATTTGAATGCATGTGCTTATGAATTTAAATGGATTTGAATTCAAAAATGCATGGGGTGGGTTGTATGCTATGCCACACTAGTCCTATCTTCTTTGAACGCATCAAGGCTAAAGAGTTTTTGAAAAGTTTTAGAAAGTTCAAATTTTTTAGTGATTTTCGAAAAAGGTTCAAAAAAATTCGGGGTGTTACAAACCTACCCCCCTTAAAAAGAATCTCGTCCCCCGAGATTCATATCGCTCCTCAAAGCAGTGCGGAAATTCTTTCTTGAGATCGTCTTCTCGTTCCCGGGTGGCTTAAAACACGTATGATTGCTCCACCGAACCCGACAAAATCTAACTGCTGTCCTTCTTGTTTGTCTAACGGCAACATCCAATATCTTGATTGGCCTTTCTTGATATTGTAGATCCGGTTGTAAGTCCATGACTTACGGTGATGCTTGTTCCTCCGGCACTCTTAGGCATTTCTTGAGTTGCGAGGCGTGGAATACGTCGTGCACATCGGACATTTCGGTGGTAGTTCTAGTCGGTATGCTACCGCCCCAATTTTCTCGGTGATTTGGTATGGCCCAATATACCTAGGTGCTAGTTTTCCCCCTCACTTGGAATCTTGGGTACCTCGTATAGGGGATACTTTTAAGTATGCGAAATCTCCGGTTGAAAGTTTAATGGTCTTCGGCGGTTATCCGCGTAGCTTTTCTCACTTTTGCTTTGGGCGGCTTTTAAGTTTTCCAGAATCTTGGCTACTTGCTCCTCGGCTTCCTTTATCATGTCTGGTCCGAACAAGCTTCTTTCTCTCCTACTTCGGACCACATCAAGGGGTTACGCACCTTCTCCCATACAATGCTTCAAAGGGGGTTATTTTCAAGCTTGCTTGATAGCTATTGTTGTATGAAAATTCCGCGAATGCTAGGCTTTGCTCCCAATCTCTTCCGTAGGTAAGTACACGAGCCCTCAACATGTCTTCTAGTATTTGATTAACACGTTCCGTCGGCCGTCGGTTTGTGGGTGATAAGCTGAACTAAAATCCAAGCGTGTGCCCAAAGCCTTGTGTAAGCTTTTCCAAAACCTCGAGGTGAATTGTGTTCCTCCGTCCGATACTATGCGGCTAGGTACTCCATGTAATCGAGTATATTCTCAATGTATAACTTTGCCAATCGGCTAGCTCGAAAATCAGTCCTTACGAGGGGATAAAATGTGCCACTTTTGTTAAACGGTCCACGATTACCCATATCGAATCATGTCCCTTTGGTGTCCTTGGTAGCCCCACTATAAAATCCATGCTTATTTCATCCCATTTCCATTGGGGTACTTGTAGTGGTTGGAGTAGTCCTGGCTGGTCTTTGATGTTCCGCTTTTACCCGTCGACACGTATCGCATCGGGCGACATAATTGGCGATATCTGTCTTCATTCCATCCCACCAATACTTTTGTTTCAGGTCCATGTACATTTTGGTGGATCCCGGGTGTATGGAGTATGTGGAGTTATGAGCCTCGCCCATTATTAAGTTCTGAAGTTCTTGGTCTTGTGGTACACATATTCTATCTTCGAACCATAGCTTTCCTTCTGGTCCACTTGAAATCCTCGTGAGTCCCTTTTTTATTTGCTTTTCTCTTTGTAGCCGTATTCCTTCGTCCTTGTCCCGAGCTTCTTTGATGCGTTGTTCGATGTCGGTTGTACTTGTAGCGTATTCGGCGTTCCTTGAGGGACTATTCGCAGATTTAGTCGACGTACTTCTTGTGTTATCTCCGGCCTTCGGTTTAAAATAGTCATATGGTGGCAATGGGGCTTTCGACTTAAAGGCGTGCGCTACCACGTTGGCTTTTCTGGGTGATATTGTACACTTATGTCATAATCCTTGATTAACTCCAACCATCTTCTTTGTCTTAGGTTGAGGTCGGGTTGGGTGAATATGTACTTCGGGCTCTTGTGGTCGTGAATAGCTCGCATTTATTTCCAATCGGGTAGTGTCTCCATATCTTCGGTGCGTGTACCACATTTGCTAATTCCAAATCATGTGTTGGATAATTCTCTTCGTGCTTCTTTAGTTTGTAGGGAGGCATACGCGACAACTTTGCCGTCTTGCATTAATACACATCCCGGTCCTTGTCGGGATGGCGTCCACAATATATCACAAAGTCTCGATGAATATCGGGTAGAGTGAGTACTGGAGAGCGTCGTTAGTTTCGTCTTTAATTCTTGGAAGCTCTTCTCACATGCTTACGTCCATTTGTACTCCTTTCCTTTTCGAAGTTAACGCGGTCATGGGCCTTGCGATCTTTGAGAACCCCTCAATAAATCTCCCCGTAGTAGCCCGCCAATCCAAGAAAGTCTGCGCACTTCCGTGACGTTGGTAGGTTGTTCCCATTACGCTCTTGCCTTTACTTTGTCCGGATCTACTTTGACTCCATCGGCGGTTATGATATGTCCAAGGAAAGCAACTTCCCGTAGCCAAAATTCGCACTTGCTAAACTTTGCATACAACTCATGGGTTCTCAATTTGCTCAATCTTGCTCTTAAGTCTTTGCTCATGTTCTTCGGCGTTCTTTGAATATATGAGTATGTCGTCTATAAAGACTACGACATACTTATCCAACTCTTCCATGAATACTTTGTTCATAAGGTTCATGAAATATGCGGGGCGTTGGTCAATCCAAAAGGCATCACCGTAAACTCGTATTGTCCGTATCGTGTTACAAATCTTTGTCTTGGGCACGTCACTTAATCGGATCTTCACCGATAATATCGACCTTAAGTCTATCTTAGAGAAATATTGGGCTCCTTTAAGTTGGTCAAAGAGGTCATCGATCCTTGGTAGTGGATATTTATTCTTTATAGTCACCTCGTTTAGCGGCGATAGTCTATGCACATACGCATGCTCCCATCTTTCTTCTTGACAAAAGCGATGCAGGCGATCCCCATGGTGATGAGTTGGGTCTAATATATCCTTTCTCCTGTAACTCCCGTAATTGTTTCTTCAATTCTTCCAGTTCATTTGTTTGCCATTCGTATGGTCTCTTCGCGATGGGCGCTATTCCGGGGAGTAAGTCAATGATGAATTCTATGTCTCTGTCAGGTGGCATCCCTGGTAGTTCCTCGGGGAATACGTCCTGGTACTCACATACTACGGGCACTTCTTCGACTGTCGTTGGTTGAATATTGTAAACCATTGGGGTGGTAGTGGGGGCTCGTGGGTGGCATTTTATCTTTATCCCCTCATGATTGGTCGGCGTCACTTTGTCTTGTCTTTGCAAGATATGTTGCCTTGATGCCTAGCTAGCCAATCCATTCCAAGTATCACGTCTAAACCTTCTGTCTTTAGTACTACGAGATCTGCTAGAAATCCCGTTCCGTCTATTAAAATCCTTGTTTGAGGGCATTTAAGGGTACATTGGAGAATTGCTCCGGGGGTACGAATCAAGAGAGGAGTGGGGAGTAACACCATTTTTAAATTATTTTTAGAGGCAAAACGATCAGAAACAAACGAATGCGATGCACCGGAATCAAACAACACGGTTGCAGCAGCGGAGTTCACGAGAAACTCACCGTACACGACATCGTCTTTGTCGCGTACTTCTTCCGCATTCACGTGGTTTACACGGCCTTGTCCAAAGTTTGAGGTGTTCCTCCGGGGTTGTCGAGTTACGAGGTGTGGGGCGACCTACTCCCGAGGCGGCGAGTCTTGTTACTAGCTACGGATTTGGGTCGGGGCTGAGTTATAAGGGCCGAGGGGCATTGGGCAATTTCGTGTCTCCGGGCGGCGACATCCGAAACAAACTTCGATGTGGCGTTGTTGTTACTCCCTCGCTTGGTTGGTTCCACTTCTTTGTTGCTATAATTGTTCTTTGTTGTTGTTGTTCCTAAAATTAGAAGCACTTTGACTGTATTATAGCTTGGCGTCTGTATTGCATAGGTCTTTGGCGATCTTAAGGGCGTGGGGTTGTTGGTGCGGAACCGTTGGTTCCTTTCGGTTTTGGCGGGTTTGGTGAGCCATAATTTTGCGCTTCCTTTCCCTTTTCTCGTGCGGTTGTGTTCTTCCTCCGTTAGGATGACCTTATTCATTAAGGTGTTGAAATCGGGTATATATTCCCGATTGCCTTTTTCCCTATCTTGAGCTTGTAGTCCCTTAATGAAGCGTTTCTGTTTCTTCTTGTCGGTATTGACGTCTTGGTGCATAGCGTGCATTTGCATGAATTTGCGAATATCTTGTGGAGCGATCATGGGACCTTGGCGTATATTGCGAAATTCCTCCTCTTTTATTTCTTTGATGCCGTCGGGAATGTGGTAGTCACGGAAATATTCCAGAAATTCTTGCCATGTTATTGCTCCCGGGTCTTCTACGGCATCCACGAAGGTTCTCCCACCATTCTCGGCCTGGTCCCTGTGAGTTGGTGAGTGGCTAAGATTACTTTCTCTTCGTCGGTGGCTCAAATGCGGTTTGTAAGTTTCTTGGTAATTGTGCGCAAATTGCCGTCTGCGGCTAGGGGGTCATCCTCGGCACTTGTCAAAAGTTGGTGGGTGTAGCCTCATAAAGGCCATCATTTTGCTATGTTCATACCCATTGTCCTGTCGCCTTGCGAGGTTCTCTAGTAGTCTTGTCTGTTTATTCATAACCTCTCGCTAAGGTTGGTGGTGGGGAGGGAGTTCTTCTTCCTCTTGGTCTCCATCGCGGGTTGCTCAACTTCATCCTCGTTTTTCCTCTTCCATCGGTTGTTCGACTTCTTCCTCATTTTCTTCTTCTTCCTCTATCATCGGGCTGGCGTTTGCCCTTACGGGTTGCCTTGGCCTATTGCCTTGCCCTCGATTTCCCCCTATTTTGCCTACCTCTAGGTGGTGCTTCTTGTTCCTCGTCCTCAACATTTGGTCCTCTTGTGGCCCGTTCGCGGCGTTCGCGGATCCCTTGGACCTCCTTTCCATCATTTGCTTACGGGCAGCAAGGATGAGAAGTCCTGTCTTGTAGGGTTAAATAAGAGAAGAACTAAACAAGGTAAGAAACACACAACATCACATTATATTACATCACACAAACAGTTCACACATACAATGCTCGAGGGGCATCATACACATCAAGCGCTTAGGATGATATAACGACTCGATTGATCCTAGAGACTAAAAGCGCATCTCTACGATTGCACGGGATACATGACTCATCCTAAGCGCTTTTTTATTCTACGGCTAAGGATAACTACTTGACTCATCATTGCTACATCTTCATGACTGCATTTAGTGGAGATCCCTAGGTGCGATCTTGCCCCTTCTCGTGGGGCACACGCTTCTCTCGCAGGCTTTATGAGCTCATGTGCAAAACTCTCGAGGCGGTCCTGCTTCGGCTTCCCCATGATCCTTAAAATTTTCTGCCACTGACTCCTCGGTCTCAATGGTCTCATTGTCGGTGCGTGACTCCATCGGGTAGTATCCATCCAAGCGGTAGTGTGGGCGCTGCGGGTCATATGGTAGCTCCTCCTCAATCATGTTGGGGCGTCCAAGGTACGCCCTCCTGTTGCGCCTCGCTCGTCGGGGCGCCTCTTCTTTGGTGGTCATTTGTAGTGCTTCTGTAGTTCCTCCCGGCAATTTGCCTAGCTCACGCTTCAGGATGGCCTTCTCGTGGTTGGACTTGTATAACTCCATGGTGGTTGTGTCGAGTTCTCCTCTAGTTGCTATCGGCTTGGCAAGTAGATCGACGCCTCCTTCCGCGGCAGGTCTTCATAAAGGTTGTCCAATGCATGTAGATACCGATGGTGGATACTCCCGTGTACTCGGGCGCTGTGGGTTGACTCTTTCCAAGTCCCGAACCTTAAGACACCAGGTTGGTGTGGTGCAGTTCAAACGGGGAAAGAAGCGGGCGGTGTGTGCTCAATGTCCTCTTCAAGCGGTGACAATTACTCCATAAGTGCCTTGCGTGCCACCTTCCCGAGCTGCATCATGGGTTTCTCTTCCATAGCGGCGATCCACTTCTCGGGGAAAGCCGAGCATTGGGGGTGTCCGGAGATGTTCACATATGCCTCGTACTTGGGGATGCCTCCCTCGTCGTACTCTCTGCTTTGTAGTACATCGGGGGAGTGGTGTAGCCCAAGCGTTGAAGCGTCTCCCAAAGTAGCCGCGGGAATCCTCCCACCGTCAAGCGGTCCGAACGCTCCCACTGTCGTCCATGGCTGCAACAAGTTTCCATAAAAGTTAGAAACATATTTTGCAACACTCATGCATGACAACAATGGTGCATATAATGTAGTATAATGATCGGGTAATTATCTTGCTTAGCATGGGGTTCCTATGCGCGTTCCAAACCTAAGGCTTCGTCCCTACGGTCAAGCTCGGCTCGATACCACTCTGTCGGCCCCTCATCTTTGGGAGTCAGAAAATACCCGTATTTGCGCCGGGATCACGCACAAATACGTCTATTATACACGAAATGGCACACTGATTTAAAAGAAAGTTCCGAGCTTTATTGATAATGAATAAAAGGGTTCTACATCGTTAGGGGCATAGCCCTTGGGTTACATCCGGAATGACTAAGGCCACAAGGGGTTCGGCCTTATTACGAGGGGTAGATTCTAAGGCGAGACTAATTATTCTAGCGAAGCGTAGCAACTACTCCACGGGCATCTTGGCGTAGTCGAAGCCTAACTCCCACGATCCGATCCGGTGCGTCGGGGTCCTTACGCAGCTCCTAGACATCGGGGTCCACCTCCTCTTCATAGTCGCGATCATCTCCGAGGTCATAGTCTGCATAGCAAAGAGGGGTGAGTACTTACGTACTCAAGCAAGTCCCAACTTCTTGGTGGAAAAGAGAGTGATGATAAAATTTAGGGTTGGGCCTAGTAGGGTATTATCCTCCTCACTAGTCCCAGGTTAGTCCATTTTATAATCACAAGGTTATGCGTTATCTCATTAATCATATAATACTCTAATCATAGCGTCCCATCCCGGCATTTGCCCATTCCAAGGACGTGGCTATTCGAATAGATTCAGGTAACTCTGCAGAGGGTGTACACTTTTCCCCACACGGTAGTTGCGATTCCTCCCACGGCCAATGGTTAGAAAGGAACTACCGAGATCTCGTACCCGATAATATGCATTCCTTAGGGGTCCGTACATTTCCACTACGGCGCTCGGGGGTTGGGGAAAGTTAGCGAGGAAGACCACTCTTCTTCCTATGCCTAACCCGGATATGGAAGCTCACTCGCAACCCATGTCCTCACATACCTTGTGGAAGATCACTCGGCATCCACACTTAGAATATATAGATATATGTATATAGCTAGCAAATGTGCACCCAATAATTTTACGTGGAAGATCACTTAGCGACCACGCCCAACCGTTTCATGGAAGATCACTTAGCATCCTACGCCGTCTCCCTGCTCTACCGTTTGCCTACACCGGCCTCCTAAGTGGAAATATACTTCAACCTAACGGGGTGTGAGATCAAGCCTACCCATATAGGCGTGTGGTCATGCGAAATATCACACGGGGATGAATAAGAGACTATGAACCGGTCCTTAGGGGTGACTAAAACAGGTATCTCCGACAGGATATCCTTCGCAGTAATATCCGCCAAGTAATCTACACCTAGATTACCCCTACCCGTTTCAAGTCATGGCTTATATAGTCACTTATCTTATTATTTCATTATCACGTTATCACGTTATCTCATCATCTCATATGATCCTTTGCAAAGTAATAATTTTAATATGATTAAGATAGAAGGGTAGTAGAAGGGTGGAAATTAGGACTTGCCTGCGTGATCAATACCGTCGATGTCCGCGACGTAGTCCGGGTCCTCGGTGTCGATGCTCGTCCTCCTCCTCAAGGGGGGATTTTCTATCGGGTAAGACTACCGCTAAAGGATAAAAGAAACACATACATACAAGTATAGAACTAGGTAGTGGCACTAGATGCAATGCGTAGAGCATGATTTTAGAAGAATTTAGAAAGTGGTTTGACCTAAATCGGAGTTAAAATGCAAAAGTTATACATTTCCGAAGTTTATTCCAATTTATTTCAAAACCCTAATTGCTAAATGGAATTTTGGTCGTAATTTATAGTGCATGGATTTGTGTGCAAACCACATGGTTAAATTCTACATGTCAAGTAGTTTATTTACAAATTTTCCTAGAATTTTTCTAGCAATAGAAAATAGAGAAACAACACTCGTGTACAACAAAGGGTGCACCTAGCATTTTCCCTTAGTGTACCCGGGGAAGGGTGTGTGTGTGTTGTGTGTGTGTATGACAGGTGGGGCCGGGCGGTGCGGTGCGAAAGCTTCAATTTCATGGCGGCCCCAATGGCGCCGGTTTGCTCCAGTCGGAGCAATCGAGCTCTAGCTCAAGAGAGAGGAGAAGAGGAGGAATGGAGGGGGAGAGAGTGTTCCTGCCCCTAGCGGAGCTCGGAGTGGTGAGGGCGAGGGTGGAGGCGCCCGGCCGGGCCTATTTATAGGCCGGCAATGGCGGTTCGGCGGGGAGATATTTCTCCGCCGTCGAGCTACTCGGCCGCCAAGGAAGTTCAAATCGCCAAGGCGGTTCGGCATAAGGCGGCGACGCGAGGCGCTAGCCATGGATGTGCTCATCCGAGCCTCGTCGGGTAGCGGCGGTGGCAAAGGTGTCGAGGAGGCGCGGGAAGAGAGAAGAGGGAAGAAGAGGAAGAGGGAGGGAGGCACGGCGCGCCGGGATGTCGTCATCCTTATCCACTCATGCGGCGGGGGGGCGGCAACGGCGAAGCCCGAGGCGACGCTGTCGACCTTGTATTCGCCGCCCCGGGCCTGGGCGGGAGGTAGACGACGGCGATGACAGCGGGGCCCGCCTGTCATTGGCACGGGAAGAGCGACGCGCGGTGCGCGGCCTCAAGGGCGGCCGTCCGGGCCGGCCCACGCGAAAGAAGGAGAGGGAAGAGAGAAGAGAAAGGGGGAGGGTGGCGGGCTGGCCGCTTCGGGCCAGATGGGGAGATGGAGCCCGAGCTCCATTTTCCTTTTTCCTATTCCTTTTCCATTTCTTCTTTCCATATTTGAATGCATGTGCTTATGAATTTAAATGGATTTGAATTCAAAAATGCATGGGGTGGGTTGTATGCTATGCCACACTAGTCCTATCTTCTGAAAGCATCAAGGCTAAAGAGTTTTTGAAAAGTTTTAGAAAGTTCAAATTTTTTAGTGATTTTCGAAAAAGGTTCAAAAAATAATTGGGTGTTACATGCATATTTATTATCTTTGCCACCTCGGCCAGATCGTATTTTTGCATGAAACAAAGAGGAGAGAGAAGAAATTCATTTCATCCCCACAACACGAGTTGGGCGGCGTTTGCTACACCACGAAACGGGAACGAAACTCCTACTAAGAAGGCTTCGCGTTTCATCGGAAGGGGAAGGCGGGCTCGGCGAGCTCCTCCGCCGCCAAGACGAGGCCGCTCCGCTGCGGGCAAATGCCTCCGCCCGCCGCGGACGAGTCCGCTCCGCCCATGGCGAGGGGCGGTGTCGGGGGGGCGGCGGCGTGGGAGGGAAGCGCTGGAAGCCGCCGTTGAGGTGAAGGCCGCGGCGAGCCCGGCCGGACGCAGCACGTGCACGCAGCCCGTGCACGAGCTTGTCGCGCGGCCGGACGGGAGGCGCGGGGAAGGGAGTTACGGGAAGGCGCGCTCCCCGGCCGCCGAGCACGGACTCCGCCCGGCCGCTGACGCGACCGGGCCGGCCGCTGGGGCGCGAGCCCGCACGAGCGCTGGCGCGCTGCCGCCGAACGCGGGCTCCGCCGACCCGGCCGCAGCGGATGTAGCCCCCCCGCAAGGCGCGCCTCTCGGCCACCGGGCGCGATCTCACCGCCCGCCGCACGCGGACTCCGCCCAGCGTGGGCGCGCCCACAATGCGGGCTGGAGCAATCGCCCGCCCGGACTTGGCCGAGCGCCCTACGGGCGTGGGCGAGGTCCCTTTGCCGGCTGTGATAAGGTGAGGGAAGGAGCAATGGGACCCACGAATGGCTAAAAAGTTTATGTGAAACTGTGCAACGAAACTGTGCACTGATAGATTCTATTTCACTCTCGTTTCATAATGTGTGTCACGTCTTGGGAACTGAGAGGTGAAATATTCCATTGAGACTGGCCTGATGCCCCTATATTGTACTCAGTACTCTTCGCGCTCCATGCCGGTGTTGTGGACTTTTTTTTTTGTTAGCAAATGAGTGAGAAGAGCTAGCGAAAGGAGAGAGACGAGGTGACGGGATAGGTCTGTAGGCTACGGTGGAGTGCAACAGCTATAGGACCCGCAGCTAAAATGACATTTTTATTGGAACAATCTTCTGGTGCTAAAATGACATTTTTATTGGGACGGAGGGAGTAAACGTACGAGAGACATGTTGGATACGAAATCTCGCAATCCTTGTACGTGACGGCATATGTCATAGCAGTGTCGTCACGCCTTTCCCATCCTTCCAGCACACGTAGTATAGGATAGCGGCAGTGCAGCACTTTCGGTTTGAGATCACGAGCACACCGCGCGCATAGGCAAGCAAGGCAACACGGCCAGCGCCTTTCGCCAAACGGAGCCGCCTTTTCAGCTAGCTACTCGTGGAGCTAGTGTAGCTACTAGTTCTAGAGGCAGCAAAATAAAGGCACCATGTATCGCTAGCCCATGACAAGTCAACACACTCGCCGGCTGGTCTCCACTCGGCTTTATGTAGCATATAAGTATAATCGTATCAGTTAAGCTACTAGCAGCCACGAATGATGTTTGATGTTTCCCTGGGCTGGCTAGCTAATGATGTTGTCAAGCGACATGATCTGCTAGCCCGAACCACGACAGCCTCTTTGGATTGGAGCCGCGCTCGCATGATGAGCGCGGCACTTGAAGATTCTTGCCCGCAAATGGACGCCGGCTGCTCGTAGTACGTTCTGCCCCTCCTGCCGTTTATGCGCCAAGCAGCCTGCTTTTCCCCGTGCTCGATGGTGCGTGCCGCCGCCCCGCCCGCCTGGGCCTGGCGCTGCCGGGGTCTCCTCTCCTCATCGCTTGCCCATCGAGTTGCCGTGCGTGTGGAGCCGGCGCCGGCGGGCCGAGCACTGGGGGGTTTCTCTCGCGGTTTCAGCCGTGCCGTTCCGCGGTGTCTCGGTTCCTGGCCGCGTGCGGCATGCGCGGCGCGGCGCGGCTCGGCTCGCTCTGATGCATCATCGGTTGCCGCAGGAACAGAGCAAGGCATGTGCGGTGCGGGGGCTTCTGCTGTTTGCTTGGAACCCGTGCTGTACGTGCCCTCGCTCTGTTGCACGGCATGGTGACATTGACGCGATGCGGCCGGGACCCGTACATTGGTTGGGGACCGGACAAGACAGGCTACTCCTCCGATCTCCGATCCCGGGCCTTGTTTAGTTCCATGCAAGTTTCACTGAAAGTTGCAAGTTTTTCTACTCTCTCCATCACATCAATTTCTACCCGTATATATGGGCGTTAAATGTTAGTGAAAAAAATAACTAATTACACAGTTTTGTTGTAAATCACGAGACGAATCTTTTAATCCTAGTTGGACCACGATTGGACAATATTTACCAAATACAAACGAAATGCTACAGTTGCAACTTTTTCCAACAATTTTCATCTAAACAAGTCCACGATGTTTTACCAGTCTAAACAATATTTACTGGAGTATATCCTCCTTGATATCAGTGTCATTCTTGGAGCACGTGGTCCAGTCTACCAGTCCACGATGTTTTGCAGGCTAGGTACTGTAGTATGGGAGAACAACCCTACAACAGCAGCATGAGCCAGGGAGTTTTGTTCGCCGAGGATTTCCAAATTTTGTGAGTGCGGAAGGTTCAACTTTACTGCTGCCTCTGTCATGAAAAGGGTACAATTCGCCCTTCAGGGAAAAAAAGACCCTAATTCTATTCCTGTTTTCAGTCAACTCATCTAAAAATTGACTAAATTTATTAAAAAACATTAATATTTATTAAGTTTTATGAAAGTATATTTTGTAACTAATTAATCCAATGATACTTACTACTTGGTAATTGACTAATTGTTATCATAAATATTGATATTGATATCTTTTTATATAAACTTGATAAACATTGACATGATACTGTGCTAAAATTGCACTAGTCTTGTTTTTTAGATGAAGAAATTATACCACAATATATTTTTTCTCTAATAGACACGAGCACTATGTATCATTGTAATTAAGGAGAATGAAGAGTTTATCATGCAAGGATGCCGGTCACCGACCGTGATAGTAAGTGTAAACGACTATATTTCGAAGATAACTATCCAATGACTTAACATCCAATTTCGCGGGTCTTCAAAGCAACCGCATTGGCCATGGGGCTGGGACAGCTCGTCCAGAGCTTCAACTTGGTCCGGCGACAAGTTTCCTACGGAAAAAGCGTCAAACTCACCCTTGTATACCAACAGTATAGAGTACACAAGCAACCTGAGGCGGTATTTCTATCTAGAAAAAGGAAAGGAAAAAAAAAATCAAGCCGAGTCTGCAGGACGGCCCACCAAGGCCTTGTTTAGATGCACCTGCAATTTACAAGTTTTTCCACTCTCTCTCCATCACATCAATTTATACCCGCATATAAAGAGCATTAAATATAAATAAAAAAATAACTAATTGCACAGTTTAGTTGTAAATCACGAGACGAATCTTTTGAGCCTAGTTGGGCCACGATTGGACAATATTTACCACATACAAACGAAATGCTACAAGACTTTTCAATCTCTCTCCTCTCGCAAATGATTTGCCGGATGTAAAGAGCATTAAATATAAATAAAAAATAACTAATTGCATAGTTTGGTTGTAAATCACGAGACGAATCTTTTGAGCCTAGTTGGACCACGATTGGACAATATTTACCAAATAAAAACGAAGTGCTACAAGACTTTTCAATCTCTCTCCTCTCACCATCTAAACAAGGCCAAGTTCATGTCCACAGGAATGCGGAGGCTTCAGATCAGATGGGCAGCCTGGCGTGGGCCCATCCTGAGCTGTCGTCCGTAGAGGAGTCTGCTTGACCCTGCTCCTTCCATTCTAGAATTATAGTCGTTTTGATATCGTGCCACATTAAATTTATAAAAAATGCATATAATATTTATATTCATTAATTATGATACTAATTAATGATATTTATTATTTATAAAAATTATCAGCAGTTGTTTCTTGGGAAGCGAAAGTGATAAGAATTACGGGACGAGGGGGTCCATGCCAAAATCAATAAAAGTCTAGCTTCAACGAGTAAAATAATTCTAAATCTGACTAGGTTTATAGAAGATTAATATTTATATCTTTGATTAATCTAGTGTTACATATCATAAAATATTTAGAGATAGTCAAATTCAAGAATATTTGACTTCTTGGGGAGCCAAGATATTTATTCTTTTTTAGATAGAGGGAGGACTGCTATCTCTATTTTTGAAAAAGATATAATCCTATGTCAATCTTGAGTTAAAATATCTAAAGTTTGACTAAATTTATAAAATCTAATAGTGCAATTTATATGATATAAATAGGTATACTTCCTTGGTCCTATAAGCCAAAAGTATTTTTTTTTCTCACAGAAAATTAGTCGTTTTTCAACAAAGTATTTTGGCTTATCGGCCGACTTTTAAGTCTGCCGAACAGCTTTGATATTTTAGAATCTCTTATGGAAACCAACGGCGAAAAAAAAAGACCAAAATACCTCTCAAGCAGTAGAGGTATAGATGTATTGGGAAAAGAAAAATTTATATTAGGAAGTGAGAAGATCAGTTATTTTGGAACAAAATTGAAATGCTATAAAGCCATCTATTTGGGAGGGAGGGAATATACTATAAAAATACATTCCACCACCAAAGTAATGTCACTTACTTGGTATTATAAATATTGATTGTATAAACTTAATTAAACTTAAAATAGTCTGACTTAGTACTATGCAAGAATCATATCCTTTTTCGAATGCAGGAAATACCTTTGTTCCAAAAAAAGAATAAATCCTAGGTTTGAACTGAGTAAATAAAAAGTTTGATTAGGTTCATAGAAAATAGCATCCACATTTGTGTCTTTGAATACACTTTATTATAAAATATATTCTATGACAAAATTTAATTATATTTACTACGCATTATAAATAATAATATTTTTGATATATTTGGTAAAACTTGAGATTGATGGACTCAAGAAAAAACAAAAATTATATTTTTTGTGGATGGAAGACTAGTAACTAGTACTTCAGCCGTTCTAAAAAAAAATACAGTTATAGCATAGTAAAAAGTTGAGCGCTTTTAACGTTGACTAATTTTATACAAATGAAAAGTATCAATATTTCTATATCAAATAAGTATCATTAGATTTGTTATAAAGTACCTTTTTATAGTGTACCTGTTTTATGGGATACATATTAAACTATTTTCTGACATATGGAAAATTAGAATTACATTCTAACCGAGGTGGCAGTACATTTCAAGCATCATGGTCCCTTTTGGTCTCTGATCTCTCCGCCATTCCCGCCACCCTATATAAATTGGTAGTAACAGAGAGACAAGACAATCCTGCTGTGCCACACCTCCATAAAGAAGCGACAGTAGAGAAAAAGAACCAAGATGGAGACATGTGGTGATGTTCTATACAGTGGGAAATGGGATGTGCCATTAAGTCACTTAAATAAGTCACTTAACCAGGACATGCAATGAAATTGTTGCAAGTCCTCTGCAACTCTGTTTTTTGACAATATTCTTAGACAACAGGGACACACTATCTTTTTTTCCGATGAAGGAAAGCTTTACTAAGGCACATATGATTTTTTTTTTTTTTTTTTAGCGAAGGCACAAAGGATATGGTGATCTCCGGCGGCGACATTATGCTCCTTTCCGTAGACAAGCACCTCTCTAATTCTTTAAATTTTGTGACAAGCACCTCTCCAATTCTTCAAATTTTTGAAGCTGTTCGGCTGCTCTTATTTTTTACTGTGCTATGGCTGTTGCTACAGTACATTTGTGAGAGGAAAAAGCAGCCGCTTCAGCAGCTGTTGCTGCTTTTTAGTGCAGCCGAACAGTGTTTGTCCAAAACATTATATGTATTATGTTCATATGCAGGGACAGTGATATCAAGTACGAATACAGTAATTTGTCCAATAAAGACAGTCCCGTGACTGAGTGGATCATGGCTTCGTGAGATTACATTATGCTCCTTTCCGATTCTATTGTTGTTACACCAAATTGTTTATATTTTTTAAGTAAGGAAAACAACGTTAACTTGGTTACACCTACAAGAAAACAATGCATTTGTATTAATCAACCTAGCATGAAAAGCAGAGAAATAGGAACAAAAACCAACCTAACATATGCATGCATGGTTCAACAAACTAACTAGACCCCCAACAAATCGAAACAGACAGTAGTATGCTCACTAGCAATCTACTAGACTTGTAGAGTGACTACTGGCGTCGTGTCCTTCCCCCCATTCTTCACCCTGAGTTTTCCTCTGAAATTCAGGGTTACGGCCACGACGAGATCATACAGTTTGCCAAAACCATCGCGTCCACCCACAGGCAAATACGGGAACGGTATGAGCACAGCATGTCCCCGGACGCCGCAGGGGCATATCCGTCCTCTCCTCCCCCGCGGGAAAAAACCCAACCAACCGAAGGCACATTTGGCCATTTGGATACGTGCGCCCTCCCCGTAAATACGAAGCCGGCAAGAGCAGGCGGGCAACACTTCGAAGAAGCGCGTCTCCACCCTCCCATCCGTCTTGTGCCGTGCCTTCTTCCCCGGCCCTCTCCCGCGGGTCTCCTCCGTCCTGCGCCTCTCTGTACATCTCTCCCCCACGCCGCCACCACCTCCCGCACTCCACGGCAGTGCACCAACCGCAACCCGCGGCGCGCAGAAGCTTCCCTTCCTTTCTTCATCCCTTCGTTCCCTGGGACGGCAGCCAGAGAGAGAGAGAGAGAGGAGCTTGGTCGTGCGTACGTACGTGTCCCTAGCTAGCTCTCTCCGATTTCCATGGCGTCGGTGATGCACCGGTCGAGCTCGGACGGCGGGTCGAGCAGCGGGTGGTCGGACGCCGCGGCGGCCGTGGCGGCGGCGGCGGAGGAGCGGGCCGGGTGGGAGGTGCGGCCGAGCGGGATGGTCGTGCAGGCGCGGGACGACGCGGCGGGGCCAGGCTCCGCCCCGCCGAGGCCGCCGCCGCCGGAGATCAAGGTGCGCGTCAAGTACGGCGGAGCACGGATCGAGGTGTTCGTGTCCCCCATTGCCACGTTCGGTGAGCTCCCTCCTCCTCCTCCTCCTCGACCTCTCTTGATTCCCTTCGTCGTCTCTCTCGCTCGTTCTCTGTCTGTCCTCCTCGCTTTCGTTAAAGCCGCTTTAAAATTCTCTACAGCAGAGGAGAGGTGAGGAGACTAGTAGTTTAGTAGTAACCGCGCGCTTAGCTGGTCCTCCATTAACGGCTACTAGCTTGCTTGGGTTAGTTCCTGTCGTGGTCGATGCTTGCTTTCTTTCTTTCTTTCTTTCGTTCTCTGTAGCAGACGAGACAGAAACCGAAAGCTGTTCGTCTTCTTTTTGGACTTTGTATTTTCCTTCCTCGCTAAGTCGAGCCCGCGAGCTTTTTTTTACAACCGTCGTTTGCTTTGTTCGCTAATGGCGGCAACTAAGTTAGTAGGTTAATCTCTAAAGGTGATGACAAGGCAGAATTCTGGTTTATAAAAATCTAGTAGCAATATACAATATAATGTTTGTTTATTTGAAAGTTTTGACCTTTGCGCAACTTTAAAATCCAGAGTTGGTAATCATGGCTCGCACGAGATGTTCTTTATTCCGGTATAAGAAATCTGCACTGAGTGAATATAAAATGAAATTATTTATTGAAAAATAAATCGGCGTGGTCTCTTCCGGCCGTGCCGCGTGGAGGAATTAACGCCGCCGCGGGCGATGTGAGGACAGCGAGTGCGACAGAGACAGACATCATCACCCCTTTTTGTACTGCCACCATTTTCCCCGCGTCATTTCTCTTCTTCTTCTTTCATTCATTCAATTCAATGGCAGTACTAGTAGTAGGAAGAAGAAACAAAATGGTGGCAGGAATATTCCGTACTACAGCATGCACGCCACATGATCTTCTGAGAATGAATTTGCTTCGTGAAGGGCAAAAAATTCTCTGGCCCCCAAATCCAAAATCCTTCCGTCCTTGGCCCCGAATTCGGTGCCGGCCACGCAGCCCGACCGAGTGATTCCAATCCACCAAATTTCGCTCCTGATCTGACGAGGAAGGACTGGTGGTAGTATAAAAGAAATCCGATCGAGATTTCCACCAGGGCCGTATGGCGATCGATTCCTTCCGTGAAATCCCGGCATTGTCCGCTTCAACGCGATAGATGCCTCAGATCACGAGGCGAAATTCACCGACCACGGCCAGTTCAGCAGCGGTCACCGGCGGTGGGCATGCAGGCGGGCGGGTGCCTTTTCCCGACAAAGCGACGGGGTGCGCCGGCCGTGGCCAGTGCGGGGAATCCAGGGGCAGGATGGCTCCCACGTGTACGGCCGGACCTATCGGACGGCGTGGAGAGGCTGCAGGCACGTTGCTGTGTTTCCTTTGATGTATTTTTGACTCGGTTGTCGCGTTGCACCGACACCTTTGGCCGCAAGCGAAGCGATCGCCACGCCGCTTCGTTCACCGCGCACAGTAGTCTGCTGCGTTGTGACACTGGGTGTGTCCCGAATCCTGATGCAGAGAGAAAGAGGATGGAAATTGACGTGGGTGTTGGGAGTCGTACGCGCAGCACGTTCTGCTACTACTGCTAGCATCGTCTCTCTCTCTCTCTCTCTCTCTCTCTGGCTTAGCGTGCACATGTGCGTCGTTATCCTTCGAAAATTCATGAGCTTTTTGGGGGATCGGAAGGAGTGGAGGTGGTTTTAGTGGCAAGTTTGCATTGCTCTGTAGTGCCATGGCATGCTCCTGCGAAAAATCTCAGGAAAATGACGTCTGCCTACCAAATGTTTATCCCCGGGGATATTTCTGTGTGCTTTACATACAGAGGGAAAAAAAATAAGACCTTTTCTCATCTTGAATGAAAATTTTGGAATCGTAGCAGGCGTCAGAGTGAGAATGCTAGCTAGACCTGCTGGTGGCCGGTGCCGTGACGTGCTCCTCGTGGGTGTGTGTAGTAGGTGTCTAACCATCACTAGCGCTTCATTCACCAGCAGAGCAGCAAGTACCGAGAGCAATGGCGCTTCAACATATATCGTACTCGTCCCACACGCGTTAGCAATTAGTAGCAAAGAAATGCTGGTGAAGACTAGTAATTACTCTAGCAATAGAGGCACCATTCAGCAGCTAGCTGCTGCTGTCGCCGATCGATGAGGAACGAACAGAACAACGGGCTGTACTTGGCTATGCCGACCAATGCAATCCGTACCCCGTGTGAATGACATGTGAAATGTGAATATGGATGGATGTAATCTGTCTGATCGTCCGTGGTTAGTCGTGCAGGGCAGCTGAAGAAGCTTCTGGCGCCGAGGACGGGGCTGCAGCCGGCGGACCAGCAGCTGAGCTACCGGGGCCGGCCGCGGGGCAACGCCGAGTACCTGGACGCGTGCGGCGTCAAGAACAAGTCCAAGATGGAGCTCGCCGAGGACCCCGCCAGCCTCGAGCGCCGCTACATCGAGCGCCAGAGGAACGCCAGGATCGAGACCGCCAACCGCGCCATCGGCGCCGTCGCGCTCGACGTCGACAAGCTCGCCGATCAGGTACCAATATAATCCGTGCACCGTGCATGCATTGTTGTTGTTTTAATTTCGGTGGGAAAGAGGGAGCGAATGAAGGTGCCAGCCAATCAGTGCTGCTTCGGATCATATCAGACAGGCAAGCATGGGAGGGAGGCGTTGAAGTCGCAATTGAATGGCCAAGAGCTGAGTACAGTACGTAATAATCTGCCCAAGGAATTAGTGTAGTAGGTGAGCAAATTGATTTTGCATGAATGGATGGATGAATGCCCTGCCGATGTGGTCATGTACGTACGTAGCGGCGACTGGCGAGCAGTGGAATTCATTCGCACATGGTCCCCGATCGATGCATGGTACTAGAACAGCCATAGCCATTCCCATATATTCCAAGCTCAGCTCAGCTCGAATGAAATGAAATCCCTGACAAGGAACGATGTCCTCCTGCGGTGCAGGGTCGTACTTCCATTTCCATCCATCATATATTACATACTGTATATAATGTTTTGCTGCTTCTCGGATAATGACGAAGTAGTAAGTGCTCTTCATTCGTAATGCTGATGATTGCTGACTAGGAGAAATGCTTCGTAGGTAAGCAGTATCGAGAAATCGATTGCCAGAGGGAATAAGGTGGCGGAGGTGCAGATCACGACGCTGATCGAGCTGCTGATGCGGCACGCCGTGAAGCTGGAGAGCATACCTGCAGCCGGCGGGGACTCCTCATCGCAGAAGAACATTCAGGTACACATCTGACATCACACTGGATCTCTGCCATACTGAATGGCACCACAGCATGGGCATTATTCGGGCATTATTCAGGCCACAGTTTCAGACTCTCAGGGGCACCTACTAGTAGAAAATATCTGGCCTGTGAGTGGCCAAGCAGTGCCATAACAAGCAATCACCCGCCGTCGTCGGTGGGTCAATGAAGGCCGGTGTCCAGTAGTGTCCTGTATGCATGCCACCCGAAACAGGCTCTTGATCTATTCGCCATATTTTTATTGAACAGTAATGAACACATGGTCCCGGGCACAAGCAAGCATTCCACCAACAACCCTTTCTTCCCTGCTCCAAATGTCAGGTTTGGTGCCAGCTAACCTGCTACTCTCCTAGATTGTTCTCTGAATTCAGCCTACCACCTCTGTTTCTGAAGATATCCTCTCCAGAATCGATGCCCTTTTAGATAGATAGGTAGGTAGGTAGATAGATTTGCGAAGAGTGCAGGGCAAGACATGTAGATTGCCGCAACAAGGCAACCAGAAATCAGGTGGCATGAGCATAGTTGATTGATTGGAGATAATAAAAGAAGTGAAAATACTTTTATCATTGTCTGTGATGGTCACCTCAAGATATAGGATGGAAAAGTCCGTCTACTTTTTCTTCTGAAATGATGATGGCTTTGCTTGTGAACAATTTCATTCAGGAAGAAGCCAAGACTTTAGTATATATGATAATAACTGTAAATAAAAATGAACCGTATGGGATTTTTAACATCATCTTAGTTACATCTACTGTCTCCTATACGTAGTAGAAATCTGACAGACAGAGGCATGTATGTTTTTTTATCTGCAGGCGAAGCGGGTGCAGAAATGCGTGGAGACGTTGGACGTGCTCAAGGTGTCCAACGCGCGGCTGCAGGCGGTGGTGGTGACGACGAAATGGGAGACGTTCGACGCGGCGGCCACCACCACGCCGCAGTGGGAGCTCTTCGACTGAATTGAAAACAGACACCGTCGATCAGTGCGGATACGTGTATACTGCATGGTGTTTTTGTTGTTGTGTCTTTAGCTATTCTCTCGGTTTTAATTTGGTGCGCATTTGATTCATTGTGATCATGCATGGTGAGACGTACGACGGTAGATTAGAACGCTAGAACAAAAAACCCCACACTGTTAATTATTCGTTTGTAATCACAGCACCGTTCCTCACCTCCGGACGACGGAGCCCATCGATTGATCCGTCTAGTGTATGTAATAAATAAAGGAAAGCAACACCGTTCTTTTTGCTTCTCTGGGGCACACGTGCATAGCTAATTTAGCTATGGTAGGCTGGTGGTAGCATACATCTTGAACAAACTGGTAATATGCATTACATCTAAGACAAGAAACAAAAATAAATTTCATGGATCTTTCAACTGATATAGACATATACAACATTGATCGATGCAAAAAAAAAAAAAAAAAAAAAAAAAAAAAAAAAAAAAAAAAGAGGGCGACTAGGGGTGAAGTGGTTGAAAGAGACCCGACTAGGGGTGAAGTGTACTAGTACCTCGGAGTGGTGACTTATGGCTTTCTCAACGGAGACATATGACTTCTGTGGAGGCCCGAACTCTGGTAAACAAATCAAGTGTATCCTTTGTTTGTTCTTGTTGCTCAAGATTTACTTTTGCATGATTCGCCCTAGTCTATTTGTTCTTGTGTTTTTGGTTATAGGTTTTGCAAGAAATCAAGTCATTACATGTCTAGCAACCTTTCCGTAACAAGTAGAATCAATTTCATAGATGTAATGTTTATCAATTTGAGATTTCACACTACCTAGGTCAGAACTTCCGACCCTGTATTGGAATTTCCAACCTTGGGAGGTTCAGAAATTTAGAGACATATCAGAAATTCTAAGCCTGTTATCTTAGAGCAACTTTTAATAGGGGTATATATGTAATTTATCAATGACACTGTTCTCTCACTAAAATCTAGAAGTGCACTTATTTTGGAGCGAATGGAGTAGATTCATAGGTAAAAAAGATGACTCATTAGCAGAATCTATTTGTTCTAGCATATCAGTTATTAGTACTAGGCATCTAAGCAGGTCTTAGTGTAGCATATTGGGACACATTAACTTAGTCGAACTATTAAGCTACTAGCACTGTTACAAATATCTGGGAAGGATGATCTCATCCTATCCCTTTACATTGGATGCGGGAGGATACTTATCGGTCAAGGCAACGCCCTGACAACTGAGCTACGAGGCTCCCGTGGGGAACTCGCCACGACGCCCTGACAACTGAGCTACGAGGCTCCCGTGGGGAACTCGCCACGACGCCCCACGACCTCGGACGTGGGCGGAAGTTACGTAGCATTTACTTGGCGGATGAGTTTCCCCGAACCTCCTCTCGATTGTATAAATATCACCTATGATCAATGAAAGAGACGACTGGCTCATTTGTCTATTCCCCTGCGTCTTTACTTTACTCGTACAATTATACTCGCAACACGTTATCGGCACTTTAGCTCGTCGCTAATCTCTTTCGAGAGGAAGAGAAGAAGGTAACAACTGAAGATCTGAAGGTACTAAAGGCGAAGCATCGCTTTGTTCTTCCTTCAACCTCCTTCCGCACGTCGAGCCGGCACCTCACCGCCTGGCTCCGTGCCTATGGTCCAGGCGACCTTGCACCGAAGGCCCCCGCGGCCATTGTGCGTTCACGCCCACGGCGATGACAGCGGCCTCCATGATCCGCTTTGCGTTCACGGCGGACAAGCACCGCATCTCCACAGCAAGTGCTCGACGGCAGCCAGCCCTGCGCGGCCCCTCCTCGCGTCACAACTGGCTGGCGGCCGACCTCGCACTTGCAACCGACGGCGGCGATGACTCCACGTCCTCGCGGCTGGGCGCCCTCCGTGCCCGCGCTCGCGCGCTCCCAGCAGGCAGCGCGCGCGTCCTCCATGCCCAAGCGCCGCTACGGCCGGCACCCGCCGCGGCCTCGCGTTTGCAGCCGGCATCCGCGCCGTGGCTGGCTGCAGGACGGCCCCATGCGCCCCTCCCGCCTGGCAGCGGGCAGGCGCTCCGCGTGGCCGACCCACACCCGGTGAGCGACCCCTGCTCCCGTGACGGCCGGCTGGCGCCCGGTGGCAGTTGGCCGGCAACTGAACCCGGCGATAGCCCGAGAGGTTGAGCGGCGGTTTCCTCCTGGAACCGTCCGTCTCCCCCACATCTGGATGGATAAGGATATGCATTTTTGCACAAAAATCCTTCTTTCTCCTATCAATTACATGTTAATCCAATGGATTAGTAATTGTAATTCCAGATTTATGTTTTAACCCTCAGGTTTTAACAAATCTAAATATACTATATTTACCTCATGTAAATATTTTTTTTTATGATGCACAATATTTACCTCATGTAAATAAATATTTTTGAGACCACGCGTTATCAAAAATAGCATTGTAAATATATACCGATGTAGATGAGTTTACCACAGTAAATTCATTGGAAATTTTTGGTCGTGTTCAAAGAGCTTGTCCAATGGCATTCCCAATAACACGTACCGTTGTAGTTACATTTTCAAAGTGTTTGTCCATGGCAATTCCCAATAACATGTAACCGATGTGTTGAGTATATTGTTAAAAGCGTTGTCCTATGACTTCCCAATAATAATATATTCCACTTTACTTTTGTGCAATTTAATTTATTACGATTTATTTTTCTTACAATTTATTTTTTTTTGCATTTCCCTTTAATTAAGCCCATTTATTACTTTCAAAGTTTAAAGTGCTTAATTTCTTTCCATGCAAATATTTTATGTGATTACCTCATCATTTATGTATAATATTCTAAAACTTTGCATACTGGTCATACACAAGGTAGTACCATAGTACTATTGTGGGATCTACACTATGTCACATATAGTGATTATCCTCAATGTGCGTACCAATATTAAGTTTTAGAACCAATGACCTTCATCTTTATGGTGACAACTTTTGTTCTTTCTCAAAATTGGCCGTACACAAGGTAGTACCATAGTACTACTGTGGGACTTGATCCTCAACGTGCGTACCCAATTTTGAATGTGAACTACAAAGGGGTCTACACCTACAGGTGATTGCCAAAATTCATTTTTCATATTGGCCATATACAAGCTAATATCCCAATACTACTGGAGGATCTACACTATGACCATCACATAGTGACTATCCCCATGTGCTTACCCAATTCGATATGAATTCAAAAGATTTACACCGTTTGTGTGTTTACGTCAATAATCTCATAATTTGAGGTCTACACCGTGTTTCTACAAGCATAGTGACTACCTCTAAGTTGAATCACTCAATAAGGTCTATGTCATGTTCCTAACATTTGACTACCTTCAAAGCGTGATCAACCCATACTATTTCATACACACAAGGTAGTGGGATGATATCTACTGCACACATTGCAGATTATGCACCCCTACTATAAGGTCACCAATCTGGTTTGCACCTTCAATGTGTTGACTTGCTAATACATAATGATTGAGACTATTTTTGGCAATACATTCTATGCATACACAATGTTTGTTAGTAGTGATTTTACATCACCTATCAAAAATAAGGTAAACACTACATGTGAATCAAGACTCATCTTGAACTCACATATTTGCATATGCCAATTCAAGACACATCTTGAACTTGAAGTTATTTAAGTAATAATTTGCTTAAATAAATAGCAATCTATAGTGCATTATTTTGGGGACTTCTTTCCATAATATACGGAGTCTATGTTTTGGCAAAGATTTTACATCTTCTATTTCCACAGGAATGGATTCCAAAATATTAGCAGTGACTTTTGTCGCCTGTTCTTTGTAGAATGGCTAGTCTATGATCAAGTATCAACTTGAACACCAAATTTTGCATTTATTGCTATACAATTTACTCTTCAAGTAAATTTCTACATGATCAACTCATGATTGGACTTAGCTAATATTTTCAATTTCGATTGTTTCCATGCTCACAATGGATGGAATTTACTTCCTTCACATGAGCATTAAGATATCAACAATATCATTGGGGCATATGGCATAACTAATGTTATTTCTCAACCCCAACCAATTGCTCAGTCTATTCTAGATATTGCCACATTAGCATTTTTGCATATTTTATGCAACTCCAACACTTGGATTTCTATAAATTCGTGTGTTCAAAGGAGTGACATCCATCTACCTTTTGCAAGTTCCTCATTTGGAATTCAACAAAGCATGTAATATTGCCCAAATCATAAATGATTGTTCACTCATTCGTTTATCAAGGACCTTTGGTCCATGGCAATAACAACATAATGGATTTTTATGAATGCAAATGTCATTTTTTTGTTTAGAAAAGTGATCAAGTGTGACAAATCTTATAATTTTCAATTGTGATTGTACTGTCCAAGTACATAGAAATGCCAAATCAAATATTTGGCTCAATTACACCTCCAACTCATTGGAGGCAAGCGAGTTCTTTGGACAAGTTTGAAGTTCACTTCAACAAACAAGACTTCCAAAAGTCTTGACATTCCTATTGGAACTATATTAACCTAATGTTATACTACCACATGTAGTATATTGTCCATTCCAAAATTATATCATGTACCTCATACATGGTATACATATTCTATATGAGTGCAAATTCATACTCGAATATTGTCTCTATAGAATTATTTAGGATTCAACTAGATTGAAAGGAATCTTGTTTAGTGTACCATCGTACTCCTAACACAATTATGAGAGATTACAATCTCTCTATGGGTATTCAATTAATCGTGGATGCGTTTATGCATCCCCGATTCTATAAATACCACATGATGTTTTCATGTTATTTAGTTGCATGGTTTTCATACCGAAACCCAACACTAAGGAGTGATGATGAAAATCTACACTCGACCTAGTGTAACATACATGAAAACTAAATAATTGTGCAAATTCCTTCCATATCATTAGAGGTGTATTATACATACATCAATCCCATATTACATGTTGCGTACAAAGTAATTTTCTCTCTTGACCCCATCAAGATTTGGCATACATGCCTTGATCATTCTACATTAGGATGATGAGAGAATTATTATCAGTTCTATCGGTCACAACATCCATATGAACCACCAAATTTCTTGAAGAAATTCAAGAACATACAAGTGACTCTATTTGCCATTCTATGGACCATAAAGATACAATGTAATGCATATCCATGCATCTACAATGTTGTTTTAAAGTGTGTGTTTTACTCATAAGGCACCACAAAATTACCAAACTCATTGCTCAAATTCTTCAATTTTAGAGCAAATGATCCTGGACGCAGGATCCAATCCATCATATGGAATTGTTTGGTTTTTAGGAGCAACATCATATTAAGTATCTTATGTTCATACACATAATGGCTCAACTGAATCTCTCATTGAGAGAATCAAGTTTGTTGCGTGATGACCTAAAATAGAATTGCAATAACCAACATCTAGTTGGTGGCATGCGAATTTACACAACGCATGCTAAATCCAAATTCAACACAACTGCAATCATACGGCTCCCCCGTAGTAGTTAGTACGTGGAAATTTGGCCCACTAGCCAAAATATTTTCCATCTGTGAATCGGTAATGTTTTGCACGTACCGATATCACCACCGCAGCATACATCAATGGGCACTTTGGAGATCAACATAAGGTATCATTATCCGTCATTCAATCATACCTTAGATCTCTAATTGGGGATTCATTTCTTGCCTGTATGCTGAACATATCTCTGAGGAAGATTCCAGGCATTAGGGGGAGACACTTACCACACATAGAATACCAGGAATCAGAAGTAGAATATCACTATCGATATTCGACCCTCATATCCACGTACCAAAGAATCTGAAGCAACGGTCCAGAATATCTAATATTTGCAACACATTGCAAATTGTCTGCCAAATGCATTTACTTGTTATAAATATCTCCAAATCCGATTCGCGTTTAATGTGCCAGAAAGAGTGGAGGTACCTCTCAAAACCACTCAACTCCTGAATCTGAATAAGAGGGGGAGAAGTATGGCCACATGGGGCACAGCTTCTTGCAAGCATCCTTGGATTAGGGGGAGAGAATTCTCCAAGACAGTACATGCAAATCAACATCAAGTTGATAGACACATTATGGATATTTACTATCCAAAGCCTATGGATGTTTACCATCCAAAAGCCCAGCATAAATTGTGCACACATTCAGGCACTGGGTTATTGGAACACCCTAACTCTGTTATGGGAAATAACATGGAGTTCAAAGGGTATACATTTCCACATGCTTAATTGGTTCCATTGAATCAATCATACAAAAGACTACAAATTGTCGACATGCTCCTCAAAATTGCCATACACCTTATCTGGATCCAGACCAAAAGTCCTAGGCAGAGTGTCCAAACACTCACATCGGGTCAAATAAAGGTGGCAACTAAGGAGAATTGCTTTCACACAATAGTGAGAAGTCTTTACTTTTGTAATGATTTCTCCTCACAATGCTTTCTCAATGGAAGCATTATGGATTTTCAAATCCATAAGGTGGTGAAATTGTGAGAGCTTGTAGCACATGGTTTTACGCAGAGACCTAGCATAACATACCCACGGTATGTGTGGAAATCATGTTCCTATATCAATAATTGGTAGATCAATATAATTTGGATAAATTCAGATATATAAGTTTCAAACGAGATTTGTATTCTGAATCAAAACACAAACCGCAACATACATTTGTGTACAAATCAAGTCACTCCATGACTTGAAATAGTTAAGTTGTTTGTGGTACAACTGACTAGGTGAGTTTCTTCTAAAGAAGGATGTCTCCCATCATGATGATTTCGCCTATGTGTTCATAATGAAATTTCAATGGATTTCATGCAATCTCATATGACACATATCAAATAGGTAATCATCTTAAGACGGAAATTGAGTTATATAATTTGGGTAAAACCAAATTATGCTTAAGTCTATAACTTAAGCACACACATCAGTTCTCCAATATTCCATTGATATTGTATACCAATATCCAAATAATATTGGACAATCTACTTACATTGGTCATTCAATCTCTAAATATGGATCAATATCCATTCTGACCCTTGGGATGATAACCTTAATGCCATGAAAGCGCCCATGTATCTTGCATACCGCAACAGGCACGATATTGCATTTGCAGATACATTGCTATATCTTCAAATAGCGCAACTTCTATAACACCGAAAGGTGGATATCCACAGATATCTATATGGCATAAAGGATCTTGATTTATTATATAAATTAAGATAAGACCATATGAAGTATCAATATACTGGCAATTTAATCCCCATAATGCCATATCATATACTGATGTTATAGTGGAAAGTTCTCATGGGAGTCATCATATTTGACTCTAATGGCTACTGCCACGCTTCGTTCTGAAGTATTGCGTGAACATGTATGGCTTCGTTGAATGATCATGTTTGATTCCATCGAATCACTAGCCATTATCTTCAAAGATAATGCAACTTGTGTTGCTTGGATGTAAAAAGGTTATATAAGAGCAATATCACAATATTGCCTTCTAAAATGTTTGATTCTCACGAAAGTGGGGAGATAAACACCTTGCAAACTAAATCACGTGATAACTCCACGAGGTTTATTCACAAAGTACCTACCAATTTCCATATTTCACAAAATGTTGTTGAGATTGGTATGCGATGACTTTGAAAGTTGCAAGCTTCAGGGGGAGATTCCGCTTGAAACTATAACCTATTCAAAACATCATATGGTACTCTTTTCCTCTATAAGTTTTTCCTCCCATAGGTTTCTTATAGAAGGTTTTTAATGAGGCAATATCAAAACAAGTTCATATGTCATATCTCTTATTTTCCCCACCGGGGTTTTTGTATGGGATATCTAAGACATAACCAATGTCATATCTTCGGTTTTTCCCCACAGGGGGTTTTGAGAAGGTATCAAAGACATACAATTACAATTATGATCCTCAGATCATATTTATTGTCCTCTAAACTTAGTCATGGGTTTTTCCTTCCAAGGTTTCCCATTTAAGTTCACAATAAGACAATAATCAACATATGCCATATCATTTTATCCTTATTTTTTCCACTGGGTTTTGAGGAGTTTTAATGGCATATCCACATATATTTCTCTTAATTTTTTTCCATAGGGTTTTTGGAGAATTAATACCATTCATTGACCTCAAGGACGGATTCGATCAAGGGGGAGTGTTACAAATATCTGGGAAGGATGATCTCATCCTATCCCTTTACATTGGATGCGGGAGGATACTTATCGGTCAAGGCAACGCCCTGACAACTGAGCTACGAGGGAATTACTCCCGGCTCCCGTGGGGAACTCCCCACGACCTCGCCACGACCTCGGACGTGGGCGGAAGTTACGTAGCATTTACTTGGCGGATGAGTTTCCCCGAACCTCCTCTCGATTGTATAAATATCACCTATGATCAATGAAAGAGACGACTGGCTCATTTGTCTATTCCCCTGCGTCTTTACTTTACTCGTACAATTATACTCGCAACAAGCACAACGAGAACTCATGTATTTACTTACAAAAGTTAGGACACATGGTGACAAGATGGACATATTTTTTTATTTATATATCGATACTCATCACGGTTACATTGTCACGACATAATACATGCTACGAAATCACAAGCTATATATGCTTGTCCCTTAGTTGTCTTCCCCTTTGGATCTCTCATAGATATGCCCTATGTGGTGGTGGCGGCGAGAATGACTGCCACATTAGTCGTTTAGGAATTTCTGGAAAACAAAGATTACATGTCATTATCCCTCATTATTACCTGTAATTAATAAATGATGAAGTACAAAACATTTTTACAAATACTGCTATTGGATTTACTTAATAAAAGGTATCAGGTTAAATATAGTTACCTCCATATTTTTTCCCGACTCGCACTGAGTTGTTGCAAGCCATTGAAAGAAAAGCAATTTTTTGAACACTTAATTCCTTCTCAGAGCTTATGGTACGATGAACACAAGCCATGTTGACGGATCGTACAATGTCACAACATGACTTACTTGGGCGCTCATAGTTTTGATCCCTTTTGATATTTGCGTTGCATTCAAGCTTAAACCTTTCTTTTTCATTGTAGCAGTCCTTCTCTCCCCAAGCCCCATGCGCCGTGAATGTGGCAAACACCAAAGCAAAGAATAGTAGCTGGATGATTGCTTTTGTAGCCATCTTTTGCTAATATGATGTTGATGTTTGGTGTGGCTTCTATGCTAGCACACCCATGCTCTTATAATATACGATGACCCAAGTATGATCACAAATAAATGATGGAGAATCTTCAAACCAGGTAGTATTCCATTAAATCCAAGTCATAAAAGCAAATGATAAATGTTTACACATCCTTGAAGAAATTAAGTCATTTTATCTTCATATCTTAATGCCATGTGTCATAGTGAAGGCTCATTAATTTTCCTATCCCTGTACTACAGCTCATAACCCAAGACCAGATTCACTCCTACTTCAAATAAATGCCCAAAAATCCGCACTAGTAGTATTGCACTAAATATTAATGTCAAAATCTAAATGATAGAGAATTCTAACAAATTGCACATATTAATGTAGAAATCTAAGTGATAGAGAATTCTAACATATTGCACATATTAATATAGTCCATGTCAAATTATAAGACGTTTGACTTTTTTGACACCAAGTTTGACCACTCGTCTTATTGAAATATTTTTACAAAATATCATTTCTTTTGTCGTGGCTTGCTTTATTAACGATAGTTCTTTAAGAATAACTTAAAATTGGTTTGCATAATTTTTTGAATAAGACGAATGGTCAAAGTTGGGTTCAAAAAAGTCAAACTTCTTATAATTTGAAATGGAGGAAGTAAATGATAGAGAATTCTAAACAAATTGCACAGAGTGCATAAATACCAAGTTTGAAAAAAAAAATCTTTAGTGGACTGCAGTGATGTAACATTGATAAAGTACAAAAAAGATAATGCATCCATACTTAAGACCTCACTTTGATTTTACTATCACATTTACCATGGCTTAAGTATATTTTTCAACCTCTAGCTTGAACGATAGTCTGATTTTCAGCATTTTAAAATAAATATTTATGAATTTTTAGAGATAAAACATAATTTTATTGATTTTAGAAAATAGAAAATCACTTTTAAAAACCTACCACGCTCACAGGACCAAATGTGTCGATTTTGATAGGTAGAGGGTGCCTGTTACTTAATTTTGTAGTTCGGGGTTGAAAATCAAACTAGCATGCAACTTGTAAAGATTAAAAAAAAATGTATTGCACCCAATTTACCATACTCAGGACCAAACTCACTCCTTCCACGAACAACCATTTTAAAATGAAGTTCTCCATGTAAAGATGAATATTTAGACAAACTGGGACATCAATGGTAAGAAAGCAAACTCATGTATGACACCCCTTCGAACCCCAATCCATGCCAATATTGTCCACAAAGCAAGGATGCTATATCGGTTACATTATCACACATAATTCCATTCAAAGTTAGTGTTAAATTTATCATACACTGTCCTTCTAATAAGGCAAGAACAATGTATATTGCAAAATTAGTTTATATGAGTGTGACTTAGGTAATTACTCCTTCCATCCTAAATTATGTCATTCTAACTTTCTTGAGAGTCAAAGCATCTCAAGTTTGACCAAAATTATATAATAAAATAAAATTGAATATTTTTATAGTATATTTATTTAATGTCATAATGTTTTGTAGTTTTCTCTATAATTTTTGTGAAACTTGAGATACTTCAACTCTTCCAGAAAGTTGGAATAAATTATATATTGGAATAGAGAGAGTAGTTTTTAGTTATAGCAAATTATACAATGTGGAAACCATAAGGCATTGTGAGGGAGAGGGAAGAGTGAGGAGGAATATTTATGTTTTTCTTATGGGCTGACCGCATGTATACGGGTAGGTTTTCGTATAGAATACTAATAGAAATGGTTGCGGCGTTGCCGCTTATGGCCATTGTGTGGCCATATTCTTTTTTATGTTAATTAAAATTATTATCTACACATGGTTGTAGAAAGAAGGGGTAAAATTATTTATTAAATAGGGAGGAGTATAAGAAGTTTGAAGGTTAATGTAATTGTGGAATGGGGAGAATTCAATTTGATTTTCATATTAGCCCATTGAAAACATAGGCAAAAAAATGTACGGCCTAAGCTTTCTACTAAAACATGTTGTATTATGGATCCACTAAATAGATCTATTTATTTGAATTGTTAAACAACTTGATTTTCTATTTTTCGATTTTTCTATGATTTTATACATAGTTTTGAAGTTTATATAAGGAAAAGATTAATAGAAAAAGAGAAAATAGCGCCTGGCCGTATTCGGCCCACTAAGGCCCACGAGCTGGAGCCAGGCCGGCGTGGACGGCGGCTTGATTTGTGCAAAGCTTGAGGGCTTTTTCGTAAAAGTTTTTGTGAGACGAGCCTAGACGGCGGGTTTTATTATGAAAAGCTCGAGGGCTTTTTTACAAAACGATCGGGATTGGCTAGATCAAGGCTGTCCGACCGCCCGATCGGACGGCCGAGAATCGCCGGCGACGTGGCACGCTGGGTTGCCTGCTTTTGTTGCAGGATTCGTATATAGAGATTATGGACTACTACTACTATATGGACTACTTCCACAATGATTATGTGTAACCTAACTAGGTGAGTAACACTTTATTTGTATCATGATACTTTTATGATATCAATAAGTACAGTTTTTCCTTCTTTTTTCTCTATTGTACACATTCCAGGCTGCCGTCTATGTCAATGGAAATGTTCTGGGGCATCTATGATTACCTACCTATTATAATCCCAGGTTTGGTAAAAAAAAAAAAAGTCTATGTGATGTAATTTACTACCTATTACTGATTATTTTCGTTTACCATCCATGTGTGGTACGCCATAAGGAGTTTTTTTTTTGTAATAAAGAGTATACGAATATACGGTAGTAATAGAATTACAGGTTATTTTTACTTAGAAACATCTACTGGCCGCACACTAGATTAACCTTTTTATTTACAGAAGAGAATTTCAGCGTTATAGGAATAGGAACAGCATATTTTAGTATTGAACTTGGACGAGTTTATCATGGCCGAACGTTATAGGAACAACATTTTCTTAAGTACTGGACGAATGGTCAAGTTTAACATGGCCAAATTCCAAGGTTTTTTTTTGTCATCTCGCCAATGTTGCGTTCCCAGGCCTGTCTGTCAGTCCTGGATTCTCCCTGAATTCCTCACCCAGAGGACAGAACACTCCGGCGCCCCACGGTTCGTGCGGGGTCTGGGCCAATTGATGAAACGCTAACGAATGATGGAGTTGAAAACTGATACTCCAAGATGAACAACTTCTGATCGCTACAAGGCGATTGTTGGGGCCCGGGGAAGGCTGCTTCGTTCTCAGGTGGACTTCACATGATACCGATAGCCAGATGCTAACCATTCACATGCACTTTTTTTCACTAGACTAGAAGAATTGCATTGGCACAAATTATCAAAACCTGACATACAATCGTGTCATAACAATCTTTAAAAAAAAATCGTGTCGTAACTGTCCGTGAGAAATTACAACCCTTGCGGACGACGGTACAGGAATCGTCCTGCCGTGGCAAAACTCGCTCGTTATTCATTTTCAGATCAGAGGAATAAGGACCGTGAATCTACTACTTAAAGCTCGCACGTTATGTGTTGCTGCAGCATCTACACACCGCAGGAATCAAATCCGCAAGAAATAACAGCACCTCCAGCCTACTACTCCACAATGCTGCTGTGCTCCAGAATTCTACATCTACATTTGGTCCCAGTCAATAGAACCGTTGTTCTCAAAACTATAAGAAGGTTGCTGCAGACGGTTGCGGCCCAATCTGCTCATCGTGGCGAGGCCTGAAAGGGATGCATACAAATTGAGTCAAGAAAAAAATCTTAACAAAAGCTACCTGTCAATAAGCATGATTGAAAGAGAGCTGCCAAAGCTTGTCAGGAAAAAAAAATGATTTAGGCAACCATACCTTCGACCACTCTGTAAAGTGAAGACCACCATCGATCAGCTGGGACCTGATACTGAGTTAGAGATTCGTCGATTTCAGTATTGTGCTTCCCTTCTAGTACACTTTGCAGAGTGATTACAGCATCCTTTGTTCTCCTCAGAATATTATTTCCCTCGGCAGCTTCTAGTGCAAGGAGGTCACTATGTGATGATGTAAGGCTTCTAGCAAGCGCAAACTGGGCAGCTTCAGCCCACCGGTTAGATGCAACCCATCTCCTTTGGATATCTTGCAGCTTGATTTCTTCCCTCCGGGACCTCTCTTCTCCACTTCCAAATACAAGACTCTGTTGACCATTTTTCATTCATAAAGAAAGATGAATTAGCAAACTTCTGAATCCATGATGTATGGTGCAGACATGCAATAGTCACTGTGACAGCATGGCAAGAATAGAATGGATTTAGTACTTGATGCAAATTACCTTGAGGTATTCTGCGTTGCTAGGTCCTGTACTTTGCACCATCTTGGAGAAAGCACTCTCCTCATTGCTTAGAAGATTCTCAGGAGAGTCAAATTCCAGAACCTGAAACACAACATTAAAAGACTGAATTCCAACAAATATGAAGTTGGGACAAAGTTACCTCACTGGTGAAAATATCACGATTAATGCTTACACAACCAACATAAAGACCATACAACATGAATGAAACATGACAAAGAACACTGAGTGATACATAGCTTCTTTAGTCCTGGTTCTAGTCTTATGAAAAACTAAGAACTAGTTCATCATGGTCAAATTTAGTATTTGTTTAGACAGATACAGAAAAAAAAACATTAAAATGGCATAAAGAATTGTTATCCGTAAGAAAAATTGAAAGTACTGTAACTTACAAAAAGTACAATAATCAGCACATGACATGAAAATGTTATCATGCACCTACTACAAGAATCAAGCACAACAAAAGAAGACAAAAGGTTAAAACATACCTGCCCAGCACTTAGAATAAGCAACCTGTCACAGTCAATTACAGTGTTCAAACGGTGGGCAATTATGAGCATTGTGCAACTCTTGAATTCTTCTCGGATTGTTTTCTGAATAAGAGCATCAGTCCGCACGTCAACTGCTGCTGTCGCCTCATCAAGAACAAGTATCTTTGCTCTTCTCAGCAGTGCACGAGCTAAGCTCAACAATTGCCGTTGTCCAACACTGAAATTTTCACCAGCTTCAGAGACCTGTGTCAGTAAAGTGAAACTCAAGTTACTGAAAATGTTCTAAACCCGAGAAGAGGAGGAGGAGGAGGAGGAGGAGGAGGAGGGGAGAAGGGGGGGGGGGTGGGGGTGTGGAATGGTCAAAGGTGTGGATGTACGCCTAGACCACCCAGATTCAAGTCCCCATCGAGGCAAAGTTGGATGCCTATTTTCTTCTAAATAAAATGCCACATAGTTCCTCCTATGTTGGTCTAGTTTTTTCTAAACCCCAAAAGGAACCTGAAAAATCTCTAATACAAATCTAATGACTTAATTTAGGATTGTTTTGCATAGGACTAAAAAACAATTATATTATTTAGTGATTTCTCCTAACATTACAAAACAAAGTCCTTCGACATCACTGGTAAAATAGTGATGATTAAAGTATAACAAACGCTAACACATCTCTGACTTAAGATTCTCACTGAAGACTACCTTGCGTTTCTTAAAAAAAAGTGGAATATTTGTACAAGTTATATATGTATATCACTTGTAAAATAAAATCATGAAAACTGCATACCTCAGCATCTAATCCTAAAGGATTCCTCCTTATAACATCTTTTAGATGAGCCCTTTCAAGAGCCTCCCAGAGATCCGCATCATTGTGCTCGTTAAAGGGATCCAGATTAAACCGAACAGAACCTGAAAGGGCATTAATAAACATTTGCCACAAGAAGAGCTAGAAAACACAAGTTACACCCCCCACCAAAAGAAAAAAGGAAGAAGCTTCAGCAGCTAACATGTGTTTTTTCACAACATACCTGAGAATAGAACTGGTGCCTGTGGTATTATTCCTAGAACTTTGCGCAGGTCCCAAATTCCAAACTTAGAAGTGTCACAATCATCAATTAATATTCTCCCCGTTCAAGCTCCACGATACGGAACAAAGCATTAAGCATGCTAGATTTACCAGCACCTGTTCTGCCGACTATTCCTACTTTCTCACTTCCATTAATAACAAAAGATATGCCATGAAGAACAGGAGGAAGTTCTGGTCGATATCGAAGCACGACATCTTCAAACCTGATGACACCTGATGATGGCCAACCAGGGGGTGGTCTATGATCCTCAATGACAGGAGGAGCTTCCGAAGGTAACTCAATGTATGTTCCAACCCGTTCAACAGCATTTAAACTATTTTCGGCAAGACTAGCAAGACGAAGAACAGCTGTGAGTAAATTGGTAATATTGAGAGTGTAAGTAAGAAGAAGACCCATTGTAGAAGCAAAGGCCTTCTGATTCTCTGCTCGTTGATTTTGCATAACAGCAAAAGTTGCTGTAAACCATATCATGATGCCACCCAATGTTTCCAGACGAATAGCTAGCCACCTATTTGCACTCATGTTCACAAGTGTGAACCTAATGTTGTTGTCCATTGATTTCCCATTGATATTTGCCATTCTATCATAGGCTTTATAGGCACGGATTGTGGACAGACCATTCAAAGCCTCTGAAAACTGAGCATACACAGGAGACCTAGTAATGGAATCCAGACGCTTCACCTCGCGAGATGTTGCCTGAGAAGATGGAAATACAAAGTGTCAACAAGGCAGAAAGTAACGATAGATTCATCTATAAGACTGAGGGAAGTAAGTGTATGAAAACTTTTCCTTCCATAAAAGCCTGACTGGTCTAATCAATATTAATCTATGCAACTTGTTTTATGCAATACTAGGTGGGATGAAACTATTTGGTTTTGTGGTGACTGACAGCATATTTCTGGGTGAGATGTAACTTGGGTTTTTAGTCATTCCCATCAGGATGTCATGGTGGTGATTTTCATGTGTTCCATAATACAAACTTTGATTTCAGAGATGTAGTTTTTAGTTGTCATACCTGGTAATAGAGGTAAGCTGCGTAAAACAAAATCAGAAGTGGCATGATAGCCCAAAGAGACATGGTGCTGACAAAACCGATGAGAACGAAAGTTGAGAGCAACTGAGATATTTGTGCCATAAACATATTGACAAATACAGCAACATTTCGGTCAATGTCACCCAAATCCTTCGAAAATCTGTTGATGATCCGTCCAAGTGGGTTTGTATGAAAAAATACCATGGGAGCTCTCAATATTGATCGGAGCATGGCATCATGAAGCCTTTTGGCTGCCCGAAGACTTGATATAATCAGCCAGAAAGAATTTGAGAGAGTGACTAGAACCTAAACCAAAAGTTCCACTTTATTAGCTCCCATTATCATAGACACAAAAGAGGTCTGAAATATTGAATAAGTAAACAATAGGTAGAAATACCTGCCCAAAAGAAAGAATTCCATAGATCAAATTATAGTAACCAGGGCCATGAATTTTCAGAGAACCCTGATCGGTCCAAATGCTTAACCATGTGCTACTTGAAATGCGAAGAACTTCAGTCAGTGCATAGCAAAAGAAGAGTATGGACACCACCCAAATCCCTCCCAGTGCATTTTTGTAACTGTGAAGATCAGACCACAATACTCAGAAATCACGCTTTATATTATATACACCTGAAAGGATTAAGGACAATCACAGAATTTTCTCTTACCGTGTAAGGACCTTCGCACTGACAACCCCAGTTTCCCTTTCCTCTTGTTTAATAAGCACAGATTTTCCTGGTTTTGTTTTACTAGAACTATCCTGGCTCTTCTGTGAACCTTCATCAGCTATTATCACATCCCCATTTTCAGTTTGTTTTGCAACATCCTTTGGTTTACTTTCATCCTCTTCCACCTGTTCCTCCATTTTTCCAGCATTTTCCATGAGCTTCTTGAAGAGCTCCCCACTATTGCTAAGTTCATCAAAAGTGCCCTCCTCTTTAATTACACCATCATGAACTAGCAGTATTTTATCAACATATGGCAGAAAATGCAGCTGATTGGTAACAAGAACCCGGGTTTTATGCTGTAGTTCCCCTTTGATACATTTATCAAATACCTGCACATGTACTGATGTCAGCAATAACAGTCGGCAAGAGTAAAATTGATGTCAGCAATAACAGTCGGCAAGAGTAAATTAATTTTCTTTCAAACAACGAAGGAGAGCTATGTGTCATTTCATTTAAGGCAGAAGAAATAATAGTATAGTACAAAAACACACTGGACACAAAAACTGGGCAAAAAAGTTGGCATGCCACTCTGAAGAAAAAACACGACCTCTAACCACTCAAGACTACTAAGATTCTAGAGCTCAACCTCAGGAGTAAATTAAGAATAAAGAAAAAAATAGGAAAATAATGTGCAATGCAGAAAGCCTAAATATTATATTTCAGAAGAAATCTAATTGCAAACACTAATCTCAGAGAGCGCAATACATTAAGACTATATGATTATTACATGATGTGTGATAAATGAAAGATCCACAGAAGGCCATTTGAGATGAGTTGTATAAACTATGAATCAAGTAATTAATGTGAATGATGTATCTATTATATATTGTCAGGCTGCAATACATCGGCGTTTGTTGATACACTTTATCTTTTCAGTTTGCACAAATCCATGTGTCAATGAACATAACTAAGTTGCTATTAATATCTGAGTTCTAGGCAGCAAGAGTTAATTTTTATCCTGTTATCCTGTCCAGACTAGTCTCCATGCCTCCTAGAGGTAAAGAGAACCTAATAAAAGGATCAGAACATTGTCGATGATTCGTCCTTTTCAGTATGTGAGTATAGATCATAAAAATAGAAAGCACAAACAAGATGGTGAATGCACCTGACGGCCAACATGGGCATCTAATGCACTGAGTGGATCATCAAATATGTACACATCTGAATCAGAATACACAGCTCTTGCCATTGAAACTCTTTGCTTCTGCCCTCCACTAATATTAACTCCTCTTTCACCAATCTCTGTCAGATCGCCTCCCTGATAGCAAGCATAATCAAATCCATTTGTTAATGTGTAGTAGCAAATTAAAACACAGTGCACCAGCATTATAAAAATACAAAGGCATCGCTGGATTATAACATGCCAAATGAAGGAACATGTTCTCCAGGAAACTCTTTCTTCGTAAAATGGATGCCATAATTTTCCAAAATTTCCATCTGAACAGTGAAGTTGGAATACTTACTGGGAGTAGGTCAAGGTCATGCCGCAATGAAGTGACATCAATCGCTTTCTCATAGCGTGGGGGTTGAAAGGGAGACCCAAACAAAATATTGTCCCGTACCTGTGGGGTCACGGTTAGATCTCTGCATAAGTTATATAGGGTTTGGCTTGAGACAACAAAGCACAGAGAATCTCACAGTAGCATTGAAGATCCAGGAAACTTGAGGAACGTAAGCCACCGATCCACGAATGACCACTGAGGTACCTGATCCAGACACTGGTGGTATTTCTCCAAGCATTGCAGATATGAGAGAAGTTTTACCCTCCCCAGTGCTTCCAACTATTGCAACTAAACTTCCAACAGGTACATCCAGATTGACATTTGATAAAGTTGGTCTCTGAGCCTGCCAGCATTCAAAATTTTGGTTTTTAATATGCATCTCAAAATCATATGAAGTTCACATTAATAGCTTTACACTCATATTGGCAAAAGGACTTCGATATAAGACTAAGGGGCAATGAGAGTAGCACCTTGAGTCCTATTATGATCAACTACGAAGACTTCAACAGATGTCATCTGCTTTTAGCTATTTTACAAAACCAATGCGTTATTTGGTAATAAGTTTCTATCTCTAGTCCTTATTACTCCTGCCCATGAAGCATGAGCCTATAAATACTTCTATTTACTGTCTATTTCAGACCTACCATGAAGAGAGTTGTGCTGATGACATATTTTTCAATATCTGATGGCTAGAGAATCAGAGGACAAGAAATCAACTACCATAAATCGTAAGGGCAGCAATTAGAAGAGTGAAGAATAAATAAATGAAAGTGGCAAGTAAATAAAAATATATGAAACATGAATTTACTACCTCTGATTCCCATGAAAAATACCCATTCTTGATAGAAATGGCTGGAAGATCAGGATCAATAGGTGGATTTGGCAGAAGTAACCTCTCTTCAGCCAACAAGAGATCTTCTAGACGCTTCAATGACACCTTACAATTAACCACCTGTTGTATTTAAAAGAAAAGCAAAACTGTTAAGAAACTGTGGGTACCAAACATAACTGTTGAAGAAAAAAACACAGAAAATCAAGCCATCAATGGTCATAATCAAAATCCCAGACAAAATTTAGCCAGATAATTTTTCTAGTCCAAAAATATTTAGCGCATAACTTTTCTAAGCCAAATGAAAGCAGAACAAAGGGAAAACAATTATCAAAGCTACTTTATATAGAAATAGAAATGCTGTGTAACTTCCAAGTAGCTTTACAGATAAGTTAATAAAAGCAAAACAAGACAGTGTCTTACATACCTGAGTTATCAGATTTGGGAGCATGAAAAGCGGGAACCTTAAGACTGCGAATAATGAAAGAGAAGTAAACGCCTTTGATGGTGTCAAATCACCTCCCAGTAGAGAATATACACCGAACGAGACAACAGTGACAACGACCGGTATACTGTTCAGGATAAAGCTATTCAGCTGCAACAAGCAAGAAAAATGATAAATAGTGCAAACTTGAGTTTAATTTTGAAGGCACAAATTGGTGCACAACAGAACTTCGCACAAGTCATCTTATGTACAAAAACATCAATCTTGGAATTATTGCAAAATTAAGGGAATATACCGCAGCAAGCAACTGAGCCCCTGCGGAACCAAGAAAGTTCATCATCACGGATGTCCTGCACCTTTGACTGGAAACTTTGCTCCCAAGCATAGCACCTAACAATGAAGTTTTTGGAAGTTGGAACAGTTATAACCAAAACTAAAAGTTACTAATCGTGATAACAATAAAGTGAACATAACATACTTGACCGTATCCATGGCAGCTAATACTTCATTCATGAGACTGATTCGCTTGTCGGTCCTTTGCAACCCCTCCTTAGTAAGTTTTTGCATTTTGCTGATGATTACCGTCTGAAAAATTAAATATAAATAGATTAACCAGGCAGACCTATATTGAAAGCTAAAAGCAGTATACTTAAAGAAACTTCACAAACCACAACTTATTTGACAGAGATGTGTCAAAATTTACAAATAGATTGTTCTGCAGATGCTATAACAACAAACTGACCCCACAATCTGTATTATCAACCTTGACTGAAAAAATATAGGCCGCTAAATGAACAGATCCATCATAAACCTTTCAAAATTTTAATTCCAGCCTTCCAGGACCACTTCATCTATATGAAGTGTGAAATAACTACTACATCCATTCCAAGTTATAAGATGTTTTGTTTTTTTTAGATACATAGTTTTTGCTATGAATTTAGATCTAGATACATAGTAAAAGCAATTGTATCTGGAAAGCCAAAACGACTTATAATTTGGAAAGCAGAGAGTACTTAACAACTAAACTTCTGGCTATTTATTTTTGACATAGAGACTATAACCAGTGGTTCTTCCTAGAAATCCCAACATATTAACAGATAAATTCTAATTGATATTTCTAAATAGGAGCTGAAAAAAGTCGTGAGGATTGCTAAGAAAACATACATGCTGATTGCTGACAGCACGAATAGGTGCAAGCCAAAAGGGACTACAATATCAACAGATGAATCAAAATTTCACAACTGCATAGTTATAGTAAGGCTCCTATATCAACCCAAAGTCCTCAAGGATTTGTACATAGTGAACATCTTTTCTCTAGCAAATGTAGAAGCCAATTCACTAGTAACATGGAACTGTGACTAAAGCAAACAGTGTAGACACATTTAGACATGCAATGTCAGAAATTCCAGGAATGCATGTTGACAAAGAGAAACGTACCTGAATTGGAAACAAAAGAACAAGCATAAGCGCACCGACTAATGCTGCAGGACCAAGCTGTGCATATAGAAGGACCATGGAAATAACAATGCGGAAAGGAGCAGACCATAGGCTGTGAAGCTGCTGGCACACTTGCTGCAAAGGTACAGATCTAAATTAGAAGGGTGCAAAACAGAAAGCCATAAATGGCCAGCATTTGTATACCTTCAGTCCTTCCATCATTTGTAACATTGAGCCAGTCTAACACAAAAATATACCTGAAGGGACTCCGCATCAGTTGAAATCAAATTGGTAATCCTCCCAGAAGCAAACTTTCTACGACTTTCATTAGTTAGTCGCAAAGACTTGCGGAAAACAGCTGCAATCTGTACAAGAACAAAAGGTCAGGTTTCGATGAAAACTCTGATGACCGTAACTAAAAGAATACAAAACCTTTAACGTAGAAACCTAATAGGGTCTGTGTTCTAGATGCTAAAGATGAATTCACATTAAACTAATATCATTACCAACAAAACACTCTCGACTATGTCATTAATTTCCCTACCACAATCTGCTTGGATTAAAAGGCTTTGTAGGGAATCCACATGTTATACAAATCGAGAATTGTGATCCCCAAGCCAACCTAAATAAAAGCAAGAGTGGCCTCAAGAAAGTGGAACAAGAGATTTCAATTTTCAAGGATGCCTGTTTACTGCACAACCTCTTAGAAGGCTAATAAAAGTTCTTCTTATAAAAGAAACACATACCAATGTGGACCTCAACCTGAAACCAACACGCATGACGTTCTGAAAGTACTGTGCTTCAGCAAGAACCCCAAGTGACTGAGAAAATGAAAAGATCATAAGTACTATAATTGTTGGTTCAACTACACCGAAACAACAAAGAAATGTGGTGCACAACATGCAGGAAACAAAAATGATCCATACCACTCCTGCAAAGATCGAGAAAGCATAGATGTACCCGCTCCAAGATGGATCACCTTTTTGCATAGACTGTAAATAAAACAGTTTATTGGTGCAAAGAGCATAATAAAGGTGCACTAAGATATGCATAATTGCGCATTCTTTTCTAGAATCAATGCACGTCAATAGCACTGTTTGACGGGGGGCCGGGGCTGGGGGGGGGGGGTGGGGGGAGTCATGGAATGAGAAGCATACCTCCAACAACAGATTCAATACAAGTGGACCAACAAATTGAGAAGCGTCATTGCCAATCTACAAAGTTGAGAGAAAAAAGTTGAGCTGCTGAGAATATCACAAAAATATTGAAAGGAAACTACAGGGCACATCATCTAAAGAAAATGTACCTTGAAAAATCCACCCAGCCAGAACCTGAAAATGAAAATAACTAATCACTATAGGCAGAAACATCAAATCATATTATAGGTATCGGGTGTCAAATGTGCATACCTTCCCCAAAGACTGCTATGAAGAGCTCGTAATAGCCAAGGTTTTGGTTTTCGAAGCTCATCATTCCAGCATTTCTGGAATCTGAGATAGGATTGCCACGTTAAGATTTGCAGGCTCAAGTATTTGGCATTTTAACAAGGAAAATAGGAAGAAAAAAAACATACTGGCTATACAAAGTTTCAGTCTCATCCCAGCTGTCCAATTTCCAGATATCCTTATCTGTAATGGGCTTTTTAAATCCTTGTTGCATTAGAGGAGTCATCCATGAAAAGAATATTCCTAGCAAAGTCACAAGATAGCAAAATCTGTCATTATTTGAACAGTGGTAGAAAGATAATAGTGTGCATATATGATAGTGTGTAATAACTTCTATTCACTTACTGGCAAATATGTTGACATGTCTCTCTGGGCAAATCTGCTCACCGCCGGGAAGAGGTTCATAATCAGTATTATCAACCAGCACCTCATTCGTAATCGGGGTATAACCCGGATATGGATCCACGCTAGGCAGATAAACCACCATGAGAATTCCAAACAGGAACTGTAGAAAATAAAGGTTCAGTATAAGAGAGTACTGAGTACTAATAAAATGTGGTTATAGGACACTAGAAATGAAGAAGCAGACCTGGCATGCAATCTCGCTGCAGTATAGGTAAAAGATTGAACTGCATAGGAAAAAAAAAAAGATATCAAAGTTAGCCAATATTAAAAGTGCTAACATGACAAAAAAGTTGGGACACAACCAATAAAGGTCCCATCATGACAATAAATGTTACAAACCATCACGACAATAAATGTTACAAATGTAGTGTACCTTGAATTGTAGTACTGCCTCACCGAGAGCACAAGATTGAACATAGCAGCTTCACCAACCATCACGTAAATGACCACAAACCGAATGTACAATCTGAACTCATTTATGTAAATTCTTGTCTCGAGCAGAATCATTACAAGCATACAGCACCAAGCAGCAGACTCAATGATCAATGAGACAATCTGTAGAAATGCAGATTTTTAAATGACCCAAAGGAACAATAAGTACAAAAATATGTAAAAAGTAAAGACTAGATCATATTTTACATAATTTCATAACTAAGGAACTGTTCATTTGAGTTATGGTTATATACTCTATCAGCATTTTCTGCATACTGCAAGCTAACTCTAGTTCTAGTGGTACTAAAATCAAGGAGAAAATCAGGTCCTGCCATCATAATATGTACAAATTGGAAACTAGTGTCCAATGTGGCGATGACATGAGCAAGGGCCAAGGGCACACATTCAAATTACTTGGGTGGCATTTTCCAAATTGGCAATCTTTGCAATGGGGCTGAGAAGTACCACCAAAGAAAAGATATACTTCCTGTAGATGTCAGGATGAATATAAAAGGCAATATTTTCTGCAAATCACATAAAATAGTCCCCTCAATCTACTCATACATACTGGCACTAGGTAAACATACTTTTATGGGTGAGAACTTGATAACAATGTCATGAAGATCCTTCTCACCTCAAATGGAGCAAGACCAGGCTGCCCATCCAAGTTCATGATGGAGGTACCAGTGGCGATCCGATAAAGCGGCTCTGCTATGCAGTACACCAGAAGTAGTGCAAGCAGGTAGTTGTAGTATGGTGACCGTAACTTGTACCGCTGCACTGTGTAGTCCCTCGTTGTCCTCCATATACGATAGAAGCAAACGCCAAAGAGTGCGAGGTATGAGATGCAGACCACCAGGGAGTCAGTGCCACACGGAGTGTAGGCGCCGAACGCATTCTCCACCACATGCGACCACACACCATCCTTGACCGGCTGGCAGTACCACTCCAGTGGGTCGAACCCCATCTCTCTCCCTCCACTTACCAACCCTGTTCTTCAATCAGTTCTGATGGTCACCTGAATTCAAGAATTACACCAATGAAATAAGAGATAATCCAGATAATGAGCGCTGTGATTCAACACCAACCCAAAAATCAACTAGAGCAAACACTTTTGTTTGTAAGTACTTTGATGCGGATAATTCCACCAAATGAAGATATACACACAAGCAGACTTTCTGAGTTGAAGCCCACAGAAAACTAATAAACTGGAACCAGCTTAATAATTGGGTACAAGTGCGGCTCAACAAAAAATCGACCGGCATACTGAAGAAGTGAAGAACCATCACCACATCAAACCAAGGATGGATGGGATGGATAGAGCGGCACAGCACGAAGCACACGAATCGAAAACTAACAAAATGGACAGAGAGAGCACACCAGAATCACTTGCCAGTTGCAACCCGAAGGAGAAGCCAATCCAAGAGCGGGTGGATCTCCACGCAACTGCAACTATACTATTCTGACGAAACGAGCGGTGCTGCGGCGGAAGCGGCGACACATGCCCACTCCACTAGTCCACTAAGACACGCCAGGAACGAAAAGGGCAAACGGCGATATTAACAACAAGGCTTTATCATCTCGACGGAATCGAGGGTCCGCGCCCGTGAATGGTCCATCCTCGCGAGATCCTCCTCCGCAGAGGCTACCCCGAAATATGTGGAAAGGGAAACTCGCCCGCAACTTCCCCGCTAAAACTTGGGTTTATCTCTTGCGCGCGCGAGAGTCGTCGCCCAACGAGAGCCACCCAGAGGAGCGACAGGGGCTACGCGACAAGGCATCGAAATCAGAGGAAGTGAGGAACACACGCGCCGCGGAAGAATCCACACAGCGTGGCTCGCAATCGGGAGGATCCACGGGCATGGGCAGGACTGGAAGCTCACCTCGGCGGGCGGGCGGCGGCGGATCAACCGGAGAGGCGATGGCGGAGTCGGAGACGAAGCGTCAGCATCCCACGCCGTGGCGGGCACAGGGCACACGCACACCCCTCGCCTTCGTGGGAAGGACGACGGAGCGGAGGAAGTGGTTGCAGAATACTGGTACTCCTAATGAGGTTTATTTATGGGTTTGGATTTGAAGGCGCCGGCGCTTGGGCCATACTTGGGGGCTCTGTATTTGGATTCTTCTACCAGCCCTTTTTTTTTATCATCAGCCTTTTTCTTTTTGTCATGGGACAGAAAATTATTTACTTGGCTGGTTTCGTCAGTGGGTGAACTGGTGATGGTGCCTACTGCCCGCAGCCGCTTGCCTTTTTGTGTTTGGAATTGGACCACGGATCATTGGCTGATTATGATATTGTGGGCATATCACCTTTGGAAATTTACGTGGAGGTTTGGTGAATTCTGGCTTGTAGTGGCAGGCAGAAAGCCTCATATTTGGGGAAAAAACACAAAGCCTCACGGAATGGAACCAGTTGGCCGCCTATAATGTTTTACTGTTAAGCAGTTACTCTTTCTAATCAACATTCTATCTTTTTTATAGGCCTACCCTAGGTCATAAGTGCAAATATCTAACCACCGGATTAATTTATGATATAGGACCCTCCTAAAGACATCATAAAAGCCACGATTTGGTCAGATATTAACAACTACGAACACCAATCTTTTTAAGTTGTTTAGTAGAATAAAAAACATATATGAGTTATATGTATAGGTTTGTGCTGAAATACTTACAAAATTTATAAATTTGAAGGATATAAAAATTATATTAAAAATAGAAGACCACTAAATTAAATATAATAAGATTTTTTGAACAGGACGAGCACAAGACATTTCTATAGCATATTTCATGAGCCCCGCTAAGGATTTGGCAAGCTCTAGTTTTAATAAGTATTTGGTTGGCTATCAAAAGTTACTAACTTCTCACATTTAACTTATCAAATCATTGACAACATTTTTTCTAACTTTTAGCTTACCAAATTCTTAGCATGGTAACATTTGGTAGCCAATCAATCAGACTTTACAACTCTTATGTTCTGTAGTAGGGAAGAGGATAATAAATTGGACCACTGCATGGGTTTTTCTTTATAATTAGACCTTTTGTTTTATTTATTCCGTATTGTTTATCCAGTTTAGTTTTTTTTTTTTGCGATTATTCAGGTAGCAGTTATTGATGAGTGCCGTACCGCGGTCCTTTCTTTTTCTTTTTTAATAAAAGCTGCCCTTAAATCCTGTGATGGCTGATGCAGTGATGCAGCTTCCGTAGCTCCACTTCTGTACCGTTCCTGGTTTAAAAATGGAGTGGTTCGGTTTCCCATTCCCATTCGCGACCAGGTTCGAGCTGGCGACGTCATTGCTGACGAAGTGAGGAGCAGTCCAATCGGAATCGGGAACACTGGCAGATCTGGCACATGAACAAAAAAAATACATGAAAAGTCAAAGAAAAGAGCTTTCGCGAGGTCCATTACTTGGCGCACTACGAATTTGGCGGAATTGGGTCTTTTTGAACTTGATGACTCGTAGCAGATACCGCGGCGAATAAGCTAGCACTGTTACTATTACTAACATTTTGTTTTCGTTTGTTTAAAAAAACACCTTCACCCACTGATAATTTTCTTTTTATTGTATACATATTTGATGTCATAAATTTTTTCAATTCTCTTTATTGGTCAAACATGAGATGTTTTGACTTTCCAAAAAAATAAAATGATTTATAGTTTCAAATGGAGGGAGTACCATACTATACTATACATTTTTCCATTCCATTACTGTTCAAAAAAATAAATAAATGGTGGCCAGTTTTTTAGAAAAAAAGAAAATAAAATGATGGTCAACTCTACGTTACAATTATCACCACAGTATTGGCGCATCGAAACTTTGTACTTACCGGGTCATACTTGAGGGTGCGTTTGGTGAAGGTATGATTTTTTTTTAAGAAGCTGTTGTAGGGAATCTGATTCAATTCTCATGTCAGCATGTTTTCCTGGTTTGTTTATGATTCTTGTGTGAATCAGCTAAATACATTTGATTCTCAGTTTAAATATTAAAATCGTTTGGTAGAGTGGTAGGGCTCCTCTTCTTTCTTTTCCAAAAACAAATTCGTTTAGTAGAGATTATTCTGTCGTTTCTAGAGTGAAACGTACAGTCCAAAGAAGGAATTTCTACCATAAACGCACCGTAGACGATCACACTCTGTTCTAGCTTGTCCCTGACGTCTGCTCTTAGCACATGGGCAGTCAAGTCCGTTGATCCTGACTACTACTCGCGTCGGATCGGATGTCGACGAAGATGTCCCTCTCATGGAGAAAATCGCTCCAACAAAAGTGAGCGTGCCGTGTTGTTGGAGCCGCCTTGCAGTTGCAGATGAGTGACCGCTGCGGCGTAAAGTCATAGAGATAACCCGTACCCAGTCGGGTTTTAACTTCTTTTTAACTTTTTGAACACATCATGTGCGGGCCGGAAGCCCGGAACTACGTGCGACGGGAAGATAAAAAAATTAAACGAAGCTGGTCGATCTAGCTCTGACCAAGTTACTGAATTGAACGAAGTCGTCAGCATGGATGTGTCCTGACTCCTGAGAGAGCAAATTTTCGGTCGGGATCATCTGCGATTGTCCCTTGCAGGCAACGATTTAGCCGAGTGTGTATAAACTAACCAAGCTTTACTCTCCTTCCACCCGTGATCAGTGAGGACGAGAGGATGCTCTTCCATTTGAGTTCGACTATTAGTTTACACCAACACGAACTATTAGTACTGATGAGCATATTAAAAGTTTCATGGACAAATTTAGTACGAGTACACCCATATACACTCTACCTTCGGAATTCAATAAATATGCCTCTTGATGCCCCACAGTTTCCAGCATTTTTCACAAGACACAATAACAAGATGAGAAGAGAGAAAATAACGAGGTAGAGCTAATCTGAGACGGAAAAAATATAGCAATTATCGATCTAGTTTTTGATGAAGCTAACAAAGAAAGTCGTCAGCATAGATGTGTCCTGAGCCTCCCCCCCCCCCCCCCCCACCCAAAAAAAAAAAAGAGAGGAGGGAGGCTGAGAGTCTAAATTTCTCGGGTGGATCGTCGTTTACAATTGTTTCATTTACTTTTTTTTCTGACTCACAAGTCACAACTGTAGGTGATAATTAACGTGCTAACAGATGTAGGTACTTTTTGTTTTAACTTTTAAACTGACTTGTACTCCCTCTATCCAAAATTATAAGACGTTTAACTTTTTTTGACACCAAATTTGACCACTTGCTTTATTCAAAATTTTTTTATAAAATATTATTTCTTTTTTGTCGTGGCTTGCTTTATTAATGATAGTTTTTTTAAGAATAACTTAAATTTAGTAATATTTATACAATTTTTTTTAAATAAAACAAATGATCAAATCTAGGTCAAAAAAGTCAAATATCTTATAATTTAAGATGAAGGGAGTAGCAATCAAAAAAAGCCCTCTGGAACAAACAGCTCAGCTTTTGAAAATACTTTAGGAAAGCTGTAACACGTACTTATGAGGAAATAAACTAAAGGCTGAAAAACATGTTCTGTGGAACTTATTTAGCTTTTTGGTGTGCTGTATTAAAAACTCAAAATTTACTACAAGTCGATATCGATAGTATGAAAACAACAGCCCAAGCCAAAAGCTAGAAAATCCAGCTTTTGAAACCCCAAAGCTACAGCTCAAAAAATAAGCTCGTAGCAGCAAACTACTACTATAGTATTTTTTTTTTACGGAAATTAGCGCAGATATGAAATATTTAAAAGGGCAAGGATCAGTTCTCTTATTATTATTATTAGTATAAGCTGAAATCAAATCTTTCAAAAAGAAATTAGCGGTAGAGTAACAACCTAGCATAGTAATTAGCAGAATAGCAGGCATATATAAAATATTAGAGTGAATCTTAGTAAAATATCATTATGTGTCAGGCTAACTAGTCACTACTCATGTAGTCATGTTGATATTCCTGATGGCAAGTGATGGAGGCCTCACCTGCTAAAAGAAAACAAATGAAGATCCATACGTTGTTTTACTTTTTTATTCCACATCATTTTTTTTTCTAACTTTAACTAAATTTATAGAGAATATATATTAACATCAACGATACCAAGTAAATACATCATCAATACATATTTCGTGAAAGTTAAAGAAATTCAATTTAGGACAAAACTTAAATGATTCAGTCCCTCCGATTCCATAATTCTTGACATTTTGAACAATGACATGGCCGCAAACATAGCTTGATTATGACTTTCTACTATACAATGTATGAAAAAAATTAAAAATACTTGTAAGACTACTAGTTTATGCATGACACCTTTCTGTCTCAAAACTAAACGTTTGGAAATTTGTGGATTGGGAAGTTCTAAAAGTTTGATCTTAACTTTGTCCACATTTTAGAGCAAAGGAAGTAGTTCAATTTGCAGGAACTATACAACTAAGAATTATGGAACTGCAGGGACTAGGGAGTAATTTAAATTGCAACTATCACAGTTGAAGAATATGCCGAGTTGCCGACCAATTCATCAACTAACGAGAAAACATCTAACCTCAACCTCAAGGATAAAAGTACGAGTCAAAATCAGTTAGAACGAGCGTACTATAAGAGGATCGTGGTCAACTTCATGACAAATCAGTTTTTTTTTTAAAAAAAAATCAGGAATAAAGCGTTCCTGGCTTCCGGCATGCATCATCCACGCGTAAATGATTAATTAAAGCCGCTGGACAATTCAGTATAGTTGTGCTATAAGAAAATTCGCAGGGAGTCTCCATGCAGATGTAATTTCCTTTCCCGACGGTCATTCATCATTTGCCTCGTGTTTTTTTTTTTTTGGTTGAAAAATATTGCCTCGTTGGTGTCTGCTGACTGCTGTCTTGTCGCAGGAGCACACAAAGTCTCGGCGTTGTTGTCAACAAAGATATTTCACGTGGAAAAGACGGCGTCTTCGAAACAACCCTGCTCGTTGTGACGTTCTGCAGTGTGACAAGCACGATCATTCTAAAGACGCTCTGCAAAGCTCGATCTCCAGACTGACTCCTGCACAAAACAACCCATCACCATCAGCTGACTCTGTCTGTGTGCACCTGAATTCTTAACAAAGCATGCATGAGCTTCAAGGAGCAACAAGATTCACGCAGCTGATGGCAGAAGAGAAACGAAGACCAGCACAAGCTAAAGTCAGAATCGTGTTAAGGGGAAAAACATCGAGTTATTATTATATAATATAATATAATATAAGTAGATCTGACCAATGCAATAAGCTGATGAGTAGAAGTCATCGCTCGTCAGCATAGACGTCTCTGCAAATTCCTCCGAGGGATCGTCTCTGCAATTGTTTTTGTAGCCAAGAGCTGTTGTTGCTGGGTCACTGCCTCGCTGCATGTAAGGTTTGTTTTCAGCCTAACCCTTATATAATCCCTTCACCTAACTCCTTATCTAGTGGGTTAATTGCAACTTGTAAGTTGAAGTCAGGACAAAACATGTGCTTGTCCTGGAGCAGAAGTACAGCAGAATACTCCTATGGGCTACTGTTCCGTCTTAGAAAGACCATCGCTTTGGATTTTTTAGCGTAAACATGACTCGATTTATAAAAAAAATTATAAAAAACTAAATTTAAAGATCATTCCAATAGTATTAGTTATATACTATAAATATTAATATGTTATATATATATTTAGTCAAAGTTATTTTTCAATAAGCGAAAATGATAATTATTTTAGGACGGACAAAATATGTTCCCAAACAATTATTATTACTCCCTCTGTCCTAAATTATTTGTTATTTTTTATTTTTGTGCCACGAGTTTGACTTGATTTTTAAAAAAGTGCAATATTTATATCTCCGAATAAAATTATTAAAAAACTAGATTCAAAGATCTTTTTGATGATACTAATTGATGATATTTATTATTTATAAAAATTGCCGGTAATTATTTCTCAGAAAATAAAAGCAACTGATATTTTGGGGACGATGCTTCAAGTATCACTCTGAGCGAGGAGCAGGTGAATTCCTAGATCAACAGCTTTGGGTAGGTAGGTCAGGTGCCAATAAGACGGATTTTTCCTCCTGCAAGCGTGCGTGGGTTTCCAGCAACTAACGCAAGAAAGGATGTCAGCGAACAAAAAGAGGAGAATATATGTATTCCATAAAGTAGAGGTAAACAACATGCTTTTACTTTACTACAAGCCGTTATGGGTACTACCTTAGGATGATGGCCCTTGACAGTGATCAGAGTCAAAGAAAACATCATTTGTATCGCCATTTCACCAGCAAAGTCCAGGTCGCACAATTGCAGGGCAGAAAAACCAAATCAGCTGACCAAGTGGAGTGGGCCTCCAAGCATCGAATCAGCTCATAAGGATCAGAAAAGTAGTAGTACTAGTAACCAGCATTATTGGTGGGCCTCCAAGGTGGACCGGTTGAACCAATCCTCTATGTAGAATTTTTATATTCTATATATAAAAAAAGCATCCAAGTGTGGACATTTCGATTCCTCAAAAAAAAAAGGTGGACATTTGGGGATGGAAAATACAGAATACTTGCATGGGCCATTGAAGTGGGCTAATCAGTTGATGATGGTACCATGGGCTGAATTGCAATGGCATCTAAAGGCCCAAGCTGTGGGACTGTGGGAGAGAGTACAGACGGAAAATGCCGAGAGTAGGCTGATCGATTACTGTTACTGATTTATCAATTTTTTATTTTACTACGTATCTCCTACTGTATATATATAACATTACGGCCTTGTTCAGTTGGAGGAGAGAGAGTGAAATTCGCAACTGTAGCACTTTCGTTTGTATTTGGCAAATATTATCCAATCGTGCCCAACTAGGTTCAAAAGATTCGTCTCGTGATTTACAACCAAACTGTGCAATTAGTTATTTTTTTTTACTTATATTTAGTACTCCATACATACGGATAAAAACTTGATGTGACGGAGAGAGAGAGTGAAAAAAGTTGCAAAGTGACAGGTTACGGAGCTCGAATCTGCAAAGTGGAGACTGAACGCCCGATCGAAATGAACGAACGAGAACACCTTGAACACTGAAACTGCACTGCAGCAGTAAACTGTAGGCAGGTCAGCGGCGTGCACGATCCCGATCCTATTCACTGCACAGCATACTAGGAGTACTACGCTGCTACTCCTACTCGTAAAAACCTCATCGCCTCGATTCACCCTAGTACTATACTACGTCAGTCATCAGGAAAAAATAAGAAAGAGAGCGAGCAAATCTACCATTGCCGATCGCCATACACCTCCTCTGAAAAAGGGCTGCGCTCGCCATCCTCCGACGCTGTAGCTATTCGCCTTTCACCAGCCTTCCCCCAGGCACACAGCTCCTCCACTCCACCGCTTCTTCCTCCTGAAGATGCTCAGCTTTTCAGAGTTTAATTACCACCGCACGTCACTTTGCTACGCTGCTCACATGGGGAAGAGTCAGAAGTCAGAACTCATCAGAGCTCTGGTAGAGAGTGCGGTGCGGGTAACAAAAATGGCCAGAAAGCAGCCTTTCTTTCGTCGAAAGCAGCACGGGATCGGGAAATAATGCCGCCTGGGGGTAGGGGCATGCATGGTGGCGCAGTCGGCAGTCGTTTGATCCACAGTAAGGGAAAGGTTCCATTTCCATTTTCCAATCCGTGCTCTATCCGAATTTTACAGCAGCGGTAACAGCGGAGGCAGTGGTCAGTGGAGCTGCTGCACTGCACATGGGCACTTCACATGATTCGCAAACACACCAGGGACACATGGAGCCCCTTCTCTGGTAAGGATAAGCTGGTATGTTTCTGTGATCTTGTGACCTGTCGTTTGCAAATCAATCTCTGCTTACACTTGTGAGGGATCAGCCGAGTTTGGATGCAATGCAAGAGCATAGAGCAAGGCTCATTGCAACATCATTTGGACCTGGAATGCATCCAGCTTCCGGTGTTTCACTGCAATCAGCCATACTACTGTCCAAACGCAAACCCATGATTGGTGCATGCTTCTGGGCCCTTGCCGCAAAGAAGCATGCTTGGATGTTGGAACAACACACTGTTGTGTCCTAGTCATCCTACAGTACGTACTAGTACACACAAAAAGATTCTTTCCAGGCAGGCAATTACAATGCGATAAACTACTGCTCGTGCTCGGACGGGGAGAGGGAATTCCTCAAACCGAGAGCCAGCCCCTCCTTGTCTGGTTGTTCTAACGGTCTCTCTTGCCATCGGAATGCGCCCAAACTAGTGTTAGGCCTTGTTCACTTCCCCTCCAACTTCTAAGTTTTTTCACTCTCTTTCCATCACATTAATTTGTACCCACGTAAAAGAGTATTAAATATAAGTATAAAAAATAATTAATTACATAGTTTAGTTTACATCACGAGGCGAATCTTTTTTTGGCTGGTTGGGCCACGATTAGACAATATTTGCCACATACAAACGAAATCTTCTGGGGACTTTTCAATCTCTCTCCATCACATTAATTTCCACTCTATATATGGGCATTAAATGTTAGTAAAAAAAATAACTAATTACATGGTTTGGTTGTAAATCACGAGATGAATCTTTTGAGCCTAGTTGGGGGCCACGATTGGATAATATTTACCAAATACAAACGAACTAGCTTCGGGACTTTTCAATCTCTTTCTTCCCCCATCTAAACAAGGCCTTAGTGTAGGGCTACCAGTACTCTGGGCACTATTTGCTGACAAAAGCAGTGTGCCACCCAACTTTCAATTCGCCTCGAGGACTCTGCTGCGCTCGAGACAGTCTTTCTCCCATGCCGTGGGTTTGTGCACCAAACAATCATTTGTAGTGGCCCGTTCCGAGATTAGGATTCGCTGTCACTGTACGTTCGTTCAGGAGTGTCATGAGCTGCTTCATTACGAACAGAGCTCTGCTGCATGGCTGCATTGGATTGGATCATTGGACTTGGACGACCCTGCCTCATTCATCCTCTGTCACTGAGACAAATGGGACATACAGTGCTGACAAAACAAAGTAACAATCCTGCTAATTACTACTCCCAAACAGGTGAGGTAATCTGCAGGTCGTCGCTGTTAACAATCACGTAACTGCACTGCATCCCATGTTTTCAGCACCCTGTCTTCTTAATCTTGCAAGAGACAATAACGGGACCAGAACCTAGTAGCAGGACAAAAACGTCAGTTTGGAATAGAATACTACGCTAATCATAAACATTAGTTGCAATAGTAGATTACAGAAACATGCCATGGATTTGTTTGACCGACCAACCAAAGATGGCCAGAGTCCACAGAACTACTAGGAGACATGAAAACGAGATCTGGACGCATGGCATTAAGTGAACTAATCAAACATGTGAGTGAGAATGGATGGACCATATACACATTCAATCATTCATCAAGCTGCCTCTGTAGCGGCATTGGTGATGCCGGCTAAGGGCAAGCACAATGGGCAGCAAATTGGACCACAGTTTTTAAGGCCGCCGGTGTTTGAAGAAGCAAATAAATGGCCTGAGGCCACACACATAAATAGTAGTACGCCAAATCAAATCAAATACTAGGGCAACATAAATTCAGTGAGCTCGGCTAGGCTTCGTACGAGTGCAGGCCTCACATGCCGTAATTCTCCACTCTCTGGGTCCGGGAAGGCGAGACCACAGACCAAACCAGACACCAGAGAGGCCTCACAGATCGCTCACATTGCAAGTTTCTCTACCAGTGCATGGCGAGTCCAAGCAGAGCGTGAACCCAACCTTGTCCAGTCGTCACAAAATCCCAGTGAGGTCACCCAGTGTAACCGCCGTGACACGGTGCATGCGTTCCAGTTGCAAATCTTGGTCAAATCTTGCAAATGCCAGAGCGGGTAGATGACAAAAGTATATTCAATTCCATGTACTGTAGTCAGTGGCTGGCTAGCTGGCAGGTCTTGTGACATTGGATAAGAGAGGATAGGGCGAGGTGCGTGAGCGCATGATGACATGAGATGAGATGCGCCGGTGCGCGCGGTGAAAAAAATGCCAGGGCAGCCGACTGCCGGCAGCGGGCAGGGGCACGGCCGCACCGCACGGGTACGGTCCCGGAGCCACGACGACGACCACGACGCTGACACAGAAAGATGTGGCGGTGCAGCTGCAAGCAGCGCTGCCCCATCCCTTCGTGGTCGTGGGACTGCTTGCGTGCTGCGTGCTACTACACCTAGGGACCTCTGTTTGACCACCATAGTTTATACGGACTGCTAGTACTGTAACCAAAAGGAATAACATTATTTTAGCTTGGAGCTTTGGACTGTGGGGTGGTAAAGGTGCACACATCTCTAGGAAAGAGATTAACTTTCTTAATCTCTGTTGTTAAGGTATACTGTTATATTAATATAGTGCTCATGTGCAGTGCGGTGCAGAAAGGAGGAATCAGGATAACTTTGTGAGTAAAAAGGCTTGTGTGATTTACTGATAAAGCTCGAGTACTGTAAAGAGAGGATGAACACTTTCTATGTACAGGTAAAAGTACTAGAACAAAATGTTGTTGGTACAAATCCTAGTTCTAGTACATCAGCACATGTATGAGTTGCGTGTGGTCAGATCATGTGACGAGACACTTGTATTTCCATGGAGGAAAAAAAAGGAGTACTTTTCTGGAAAGAAATTTCTCATGGTCATGGCTAGAGAAAAAAAGCGAGAAACTGACTTGTGGACTCATGTCGTACTACTCCGACTTGTCTAGTAGTAGTAGTAGTAGTAGGGCAGGTGTAGCTCTGATGATGAATGGAGGAGGGCTAAAAAAAAAACGCGAGTCATGACATCGCGTTGCTAGATCTCTGCTCTGGTCACTGGTCTTTGGACCTCTGGTGCCCACTGCTCTCCACTCGCCTCCTTCCCCTCTCTCTCTTTTTACTCTTCAGTCTTCACTCTTCACCCGGCCTTTCTCGCTGGCCACCCGTCGCACCCCTCCCCCTCCACACCACAGCAGCAAGGTCGTAGAATGGAGTACGAGAGGATTCATCAGAAAGCCCAGGTATGCGCTCTACGGGAATCCTCACTGGTCTGATCCGAGCTAGTACTTCACTTTCTGTTGCTGGCTACTCAATTTGCTTCCGAGTTGGTCAAGTGAAATGTCGCTCTTGCCTTGCTGCCATTTCTTTCCGTCTGTTCTCCGCTCTCTTTCCTGCGTGTTGGGTATGTACTCTGCAGGGTCTTCTGTTTCATTTTCAGGCTATTTTCCTGAAATTTGAAGGTTGTAAGTGGGCGGACTTTTAAATGCCAATAGTTGAGTAGAATATTTCTGGTTTACAGAGCCTCCTGTCAATCTGCCTTCTTAGTGGAGGCGAAGCTAAGATAAAACCCCCCAAATCCAACTCTGAATACACTCATATCCATATGAGCAAAGGCATCTTTCGGTTGGAGTGGATGCCTAGCTAGAATGCTTATTCTGCCCAATTTAGTTTTGGTACAGTGCCTGTGCATCCTAGTATTTTGGATGACATTTGCGATGATTTAATTATATTTCCAGCATTTTTAGTTACATCTTGTTCCAGGTTAAGATATAGCAGTACCATTCCACACATCCATTCAATCTCAGCATTGGCTCACATCTCCCAGTTGGCCAGTTCTTTTTTCCCCTCGAAGTATCTCCCAGTTCTTCAGGGTACTAGAATGCCCATATTGACGTATTTACCAATTTTTTTTTGTCTCTGCAAAAGTAACTACTTGATTGTGAAATTATAAGCTGGCTGTCATGGAAAAAAAGACTTACAGCTTTGAGGTTGCTGCAGCCCGGAGCTCTTTCTCCAACAAAGCTAAGGATGAAGATTATGGGAGCCTCCAATCGAGTCAGAGTCATCACCAGCAACTCATCATCGCGGACGTCACCTGCAAAAAACACTGAAGCTTCACAAGCGGAGAACAGGCTACTAGTCTGTGATGTTCTCGAAGAAGGTACAGACGAACTGGCTATTGATTGGATTAGTTACCCTTTTTCTGAGTCAATAGCTTATCCTTCTTGTTTCGTAACCAGTTTCAGACAGCACCGCGGATAGCACCAAACACCCTTCGACAGTCAACAACACTGAAGCTGTAGAAAAAGATTCAGCAGCGGACAGTAATAAAGTGCAGAACACTTCCAAGAGTTCGATTCCTCAACCAGCAACAGGCAGCTCGAGCATGATACACCCGGTGAGACCTGTGGAAGAAGACAGTACAGAATGCGATAGTGGTCTTGACAATGCTAGCACTAGTAGCTTTGAGTTCCATGGAGTTGAGAAGGCGGCGTCGCAGAATCCAGCAATGGGGTATTTATCTAGACAGACCTCCATTTCCTCCAAGTGGAACGATGCAGAGAAATGGATCGTGAACCGGCAGAATGTTAATCAGAACATCACCAAGGGCACGGCAGCACAGAACCAGACTGTAAACCAGATGAATTCTGCTGCAGCCAGGGGCACCATTGTGCCCAAAATTTCTGGTCGCCCTGTGCAGAAAATGAAGAGAGTGAATCCAGCTTTGTCTGCTCCACGCAGCATATTAGAGAGGTTATCATTTGCTTCGTATCAGCCTAAGTTGGTCAGGCATGCAGATGTCTGTCCAGTTAGCACTGCTAGTGCTAACTCAGAGTGTCACAAGGCAACAGATACTGGTTCATCAATTGAAGTGAAGCCCTGCAATGATACAAATGGTAACTTTTTTCCCTATTTTGGCCATAAATTAACTGTATCATGAAATAAGTATAGCATATTGAAGCTAAAACCTTATCTGTCTTCGAAACTCACATTGATTTGAAATTGTGAATTGTTATGTGCAGCTATCCCAACAGTTCAGTCAGTGTCCGTGAGAGATGTGGGCACAGAAATGACTCCAATTCCTAGCCAGGAACCTTCAAGAACTGGAACTCCACTTGGGTCAAGAACACCAACTCGAAGCCCTAATTGTTCGATACCGTCAACACCTGTAGGAGGGAGGTCAATAGCATCTCCTGGAGAGGACTGCACAGATGATGGTCCATATTTCAACAGAAAAGGTGGCACACATGCAAATGAATTGTCAGATACCGAAACGAGGCTTAAAACAAGGCAAGAAATTGCAGCTCTTGGTATACAGCTAGGAAAGATGAACATTGCTACATGGGCCAGCAAAGAAGAGCTAGAACTAGTCTCTGCAGCACCAAGCATTGCTGATTTGGAGCACATGAGGAAGGAATATGCTGCTCGTGCTGCATCATATGAGGAGGCAGAAAACACCAGACATACAGCAAGGTATTATTCTCTGAAATATTTCATCGTTCTTGTTGGTTTCATCTGCTGTTGACTTAGAAAGAGAAAAAAAGGCTTAGATATCACTCTTGTACTCTTGTTCATTTCATCATGTAATGGAGACTGTATTCCTCAGATTCAAAAAAGAAGAGGTGAAGATTGAAGCTTGGGAGAGTCGTCAAAGAACAAAAATTGAATCTGAAATGAGAAAAATAGAGGTACAGTTCTTGTTTGCTTATTTATCCCAGTGTAGCTCACCTGATCGAAAATGGCTGTACCCGGCTTTCACTGCCAAAAATTCTTATTCAAATTCCTAATGAAATATTTTGTTCTATGATATTTGGAATGTCATAATCTTTCATATGATGATTTAAAATTAGCAATATTGCATATACTATGATATTTAGAATTTAATAATTTATAATGTGGTATTAACATTGAAAAACACTTTTATGACAGGAAGTTGCTGAGAGAATGAGAAGTGAGGCCATGGCAAAGATGGCCGAAAAGCTAGAGATGACACGCCGCATAGCTGAAGAGAAACGAGCTTCAGCCAATGCCAAAATGAACCAGAAAGCAGCAATTGCAGTTCAGAAGGCTGAGAAGATTAGGCAAACGGGACGAGTTCCAAGATCAAGTATCCTATGCCGCAGTGGCTGCTTCTGTGGACCTTAGTAGATAGTAGTATTCAGACAACCAGTATGTTGGTTTGGGATGTAGTGGTGGGAAATCCAAACTCCACCCTCTACAAGTCAGCATTCCTTGATTTTAGCATGCAAAAAGGAATGTCTGAGGTATTCAGATGCAAACACATTCTTGTTTGTCATGTAGTATGTAAATTATTATTCCAATGTTTTAAACTTGGTCAGTGTAGAAGGTACCTGATACCCAGCTGATCGTTGTTGGTCAATGAAGGAGAAGTCCCGAATGGGTATGCAGGGCAGTGGTTCACTGCCAAGAACCTTAATCGTGAGGCCGTGCCAGACTGCCAGTGCCATGGACGCCCGCGACGTTGACGGAGAGGTTGGCCTGTAGAAATACTGCATCGGTTACATAGGCAGATTTGAGAGAACACGGTTAGTAGATCGACTCGATCGCTCCGGTGCACAGGCCGAGCTGCTCGGATCTGGCGGTGCCGTCCCGGATCAGCCGGTGCTCAGGTACACAGCCTCTCGTGAGTCGTCAGCGAATCGGACTCCTCCCCTCTCCTCAGATATCCGATTGCAGATCAACTTGGGAATCCGATTTGATTTTTTTTCCTCTATAATAAATTCCAAATTCTGGGTTTGGTTTGTATTGGCAGAGGATCTATCTATCCACGAGCACTTCAACCCAGGGGGATGTCTACTAAGCGTCGTCGGGGGCAGGGCGACGGAAACCAACGTGGTGGCGGTGGCAAGAAGAGCTCGCGGCCATTGCGGCGGAAGCACCTGTATCTGTTGTTGGATGACTGGAGCAGGGGGTTCACGATCCACAGGATCGACGCCGGCAGCTTCCACTCCGACGAGTCCGGCGACCGGCAGCAGGACGCCTCCCTCCCAGGCTCTCCGGCCCTGCGCATAGAGTCACCAGCCGGCACCACGCACCACGCGGGCACGTCCTTCGCCGGGAAATGTCTCGCCGCTTGTGTATGCGTGCGGCAGGTCTATCTAGACCGCTCATCCATCTGCCCGGACCCACGACGAAGTGTTGTGCCATGGCTAGCGGCGATTTTTATCTTTTCCTTATTGTTTACAGTGGCAGGGGGTATATTGGGAACTTGAAAAGTGTCGCTCTCGTTCCATCTACAGGTCGACCCGTGAGTGGGCGTCCTCTTCCCGTCGCACTTACCCCTCCTTCACTTTCCTCTTTCTCGTCCTTCACTTTCCTTCCCGGAGTCATCGGAGGCTTCGTTGATGGAGCCAAGCCCTATGATGTCTGGCGGTGCAGATGCCTCGGGAGATCTGCCCTCGGAGGTGATTTTTGATTCGTCTGAACTTTCTCTTGCTATCTGCGTTCTTCGATTAGCGTTTGGTAGCTGATCCGGAGGTCCATGGTGCGCGTGCTGCAGAGCAGCCGCCGTAGATCCCTGGAAGGTGTTCAAACCAACGGGGTTGGTGGTGTTCAAGGTTTGGGATGCTGGAGCAGGCACTTGTTCGTGAAAAAGTTCTCTTGTTGTCTCTACCCCCGTTCTTGTCTTGCCTCTTTCTTTTTCCATAGTGTTTAGGCAGGGCATGTGGTGTGTATGGTCGTTGTTTAGCTTCAGGGAGGGGTCGTTCACGCCCGGAGCCTGCTCCGCACCCCGGAGAGGGTTATGGGTAGAATGTTGGTCTGCAATGTGCGATTTGAACTATATTATTGACATTTGTTTCCTATATATCTATGTATGGAGATTTGTTTCTCTTGTTGCCAGATGCAGACTTTTTTTTTTTTGAACCTCAGATGCAGACTTTTTGTTATTTTTATTAGCATATATTAATATATATGTAATCCTGCCAGGTTGTATACATGGATGTGCACTTGACTCCATGCTAGGTCACTTAGTGTTGGCTCTGATAGCAATTAGTAAATATTCACCTGAACTGCTGACTACATTTTTGCAGTAGCTACCTGTGATGAGATTTCTGTTTGTGCTCAGGTTTACAACTGGCGTAGAGTATGTTGCTGGCCCGGCATTCTTTCAATCTTCTGGAATTAATTATATTTGAATTCCCTTTTTGGCTTGCTTGTGTTGTAACCCGCGTCCAACCATAATGTAGTGGAATCCTTTTCAACTTATTCTGCTTGTTCATGGCTAATTGACATGGCCCTTTATGATTTGTGTGTTAGCTAGAAGCTTTAATTAACGTATTGCAGCTTTTACCATATCATTCCAGATGGATGTTGCGTTGAGGATGTTGTCTGGACTCTCTCTCCACGGTGATAGGGAGGTTCCCCCCCCTTATACTTTGTTTCATGGGGCTGACAATCAATACTCTCAGTTACTTACAAGCAGTACGCAGATAGCCCTTCTTAAGAATGATGTAAGTGCCACTGCATATGTTTAGCCTGTAACTGTATATGTTTTACTACCGTTAATCTTTTCCTGGATCTCAAGTGTCAATATCGGTTAAAGTTTTTGAATATTTGTAATTCTATACAGAATTTAATTAGGTTTGTCGCTATACTACACTGCTTCTGAGTATTTGATAGTTTCCTGAAATTTTATTCGATTACATCTTATGGCCATGGTCTTTTTAAACTAGTAATATTCGCATCATATGATTATGTGATTTATTCCCGTCGTACTCGTTAAATTACTTCATATACCTGAATTTCACCCCATGTAAATCTCCATTGGATTGATGATCATGTCCAACATAGTTCTTGTTCTAGATACTTTCAAAACACTTGCTTAGCTGGGAGCTTCTTCTCAAGTCTCTTAATCGATCGCCAGCAAATTATTCCTTTTTGGGGTATTTGATCTATGAAGCATATATTACTTCACATCATTAATTTTATCCCTTTTGTGAATGTTTTCAATTACGGTATTGTACATTAACATTTGCTGAATGTATTCAGCCTGAGAAGCAAGTTATTCAGATTCCTCTGAAGACAATATTCATAACTGCTCTCAAGTCTGTCGGCATCATTGAGCCTGCCTTTGATGTCCTGCGTTCCAGAGGTTCTTTTCAAGTCATAATTGAGTTCGAGTCAGATCTTCCAATGTGCATTTTGGGCGGTTCCAAATTTGTGAGAATAGTAGGTGATCGTTGTGCTACTTATGAATTTGCTGAAGCAATTGCTATCAAGAAAGCTTTTGGCCACCTTAACAAGTTGCACAATGTCACTCTAGTGGACATAAGTTCTCGGAAGCAGTCTACCTTGATGCGCACATCACGTAAGCTGTATCGCAATGTAATTGATGGGCTTAGGCTGATCGACTTCATGATGCAAAAGTGGCGAAAATGCCTGGATGACCTCCAGCAAGTAGAGAAATTCGTTCAACCGAAGCTCACAGATGCCAACCTTGTGGAGGCTCGTTACGCTATACATGTATACCAGCCGCTGCAATGTATCAAGCAAAACTCAATGTCTCAGATCCGTTCCTTAGATGGAAAAATGAAAGATATGTGTGACCAGAAGGACTTTTATGTTGAAGCATCAAGGATGAAAACTTCGATTTGTTCAAAGGTTAGTAAATGGAGATGCTAGATGAGATTGTTACTATTTTTTAAACACATCCTGATGTGCTATTGGTTGTGATATAATTAATGTTTCTATCTTGGTTCTGTTCTACATCTCGTTTGTAGGCATCTTTCAGGAAAGCCTACTTTCATGATGTGGATGCTCTTTCTTTTTTGCTTAAGTGGCTTAACTTTGAAGATGCCCAGTATGCAACAAGTGTTAGTGAGCAAGGTCTGTTTGTTGGTTATGTCATGCTATCCTTTCCTGATACCCAAAGCATGGTGCCACCAGAAGATTTCTGCATTGAAGCATTGGAGGGTAAGAAGACTGTTACAAAGGCACACAATGCTGCTGCAAGGGAAGCTATTTCTTATTTGGAGTTGAACTTCAATCTAGAGCTAGCCGGGTACAATCATAATGCTGAAGTTGTCGCGCAGCAGGAGATGTTTGTTTGGAAGGAACTTAATGAGAAGACCCGTTTGCTTGGAATTGATATGTTGAAGTTATGGGAGGAAATGTTGAGAAGGCTCGAATATTATGTTAATCTTTCCAAGAATAGATGCACTATGCTTGGTTCACAGTCAGGTGTCCAGGATGCGATGCCCTTCATATATGACCTTATTCAACGACTTGAGCTTGCTGCTACTAAGTGCAGTCAGAGTTTAAAGGTAGCCACTACCAAGTTTGGTTCCCTGGACTGATTTGTTATCACTCTTTGTGGTGCTACGCAGTATCCTGGTGTCACTATCACCAAGTACTTCAGTCTACTGGTTATTTGTTCACTACCTACTTGGTCTTGTAATATTATTAAAACCCATGCTGCTCTTAAGAACTTACGTTTGTTTGTATGATTTATGTCAGTAATGAACCTAGTGTCCCTGTAATGTTATAACCAACCTTTGTAGACGACTTGTGATGCCATTATCTTGTTGAGACTTTTCTGAACTCATTTGAGATCCACCCAGCTAATTACACTAGGTTTTAACATTTCCTTGCTTTCATGCCTTTTATATTTCTATTTCGGTTCTTAAAAATTTCACTATTATCCTTCTACCTTTCGTATTGTAAGATATATCTCATTTTTTCCATGTACTTCCGTTAGCCAGGTGATAGGCAACCACAACAAAGTCTTGGAGTTTGGCTTGTTGGTGTCTGTGTCACCTCCATCATCTTCCAAATAACTTTTTTTTGTTGTATAAGACTACCACGTATGACGTATATCATTTGAGGACTAGACAGATAATTAGACGAGGTTTGAACATTTGTTTGCTTTAATGTTATTTCAGTAATATCAACCTAGTTTCTTTCTTGCAACATGTATCCCCTCTTTTTTCGGCTACCCAGGAGATTGGTAGGCACAACCAATTCTAGCGGCCTGGCTTGTTGGTGTCGGTGTCTTCAGCATTTTTTCGTAAATATCTGGTTTATCCTGTTTATAACACAACCATGTATCATATTATCCTGATAACATGTCTATCAATAGTTGTCTTCCGAATGCTGAAGTGCAATGACAGTTTGTCAATATTTTAGTCTGGTTGTGTAATCTCATCCTGAAATACAACTGCCACACTTTTAGCTACATTGAACATTGACTACCAGTTCTTTTATTGTCAGGTCCCATCAGCAGACTGTTAGCTACAGCATGTGTAGTACATCTTTCCTGTTCAGCTACACTTGTACAGTTGATGGGAAGCTGGAGAGGTACTGATGAGCTTGTAAAAAATTCGTTGGATGGACAGTCAGGTACTTTTGCAAGAGCTACATCATGTCTGCATTTGAGTCTTCATTTTCTACTCTCCTTTCACTCTAACCTCAGTCTCCTGGTCGCCTTACAACACCTTCATTCCCATTTTCGCTCAGTTCTTCGTCGCTCATTTGTTCTTGAGTTGTCCCCTCCTTAAAACAACAGGTGACCTTCATTGCCGTTGGTGTTTTTTTTCTTCTTCACTTAAGTCTCCTCTAGGGCTTTCTCTCGTTGTAACCAAACACTGCTTTTCCATTCTCTTCGCTAATGCCTGGATCTGGATCGTCTAAAAAGCTTTGTTGTTGGTCCAAGACCTGCTGGTTTGCAGAAATTTCTATTTGTGGGTGCTTGTATTATTTGGTGGTAGTACGTTATTTTGCTGAACATAGGGATTAATTTTCTGTTCAAAAAGCACCCCCCAAAACTGTATTGTTGTTATAATAAGGCCTCTATTATAGCTTCTGTATGTACCCTTAAGTTCATCTACTTGACATTGTTGGTGTTCCCAAATTCACTTTGTTTTTGGTGCTCTATTTATGTGTTTCGAGCCCATTTTTCTGTAATCATCATTTTTTTGGTTGCAGTTTATGTTGTTGTACGTAGTTTGCTTTGATTATAGACCATTCCATTTGTTTTTGGGATATACCAAAGTATGTCACCTACTGTTGTCATGCCTGGATCCCATTGTAGTGTGCTTAAACTATGTTTGGATGTCAATATTAAACCTTGATTTGTCTACTCTGCAGCTTACTTATCTTCATAGTAGTGCAGCCGTCTATGTTCTGAGTTTTGAAAATCCTGCAATTGTTCATTCTTGTTCTATGGTATATCTATTTTAACCATGTAATCTATTTTGGTAAAAGTCCTTTTTGTAGGGGTTCAGATGCTTGTCATTTTCATGTATTATGGTTTTATAATACCATGTTATCTTTGTTGCAACCGCTGAAACAGTTGGTATGTATCTATTCCAGTTTTATTGCACTAACTGAAGATGGCCCAGTCTTGCTCTGTTGGCAAAGCTCAGTTTTCTGAAGACGTCAACGTCTCTGTTGATGGTTCAGGGCCTATTTCAAGGAGTTCAGTAACACATGTTGCATACACAGTTGCGAAGTTTGATGATGCCAAAAAAAATCTAGTTAGGGAGATTGGATTTAATGGAATACTTGACTTACCGCAAATCCCAAAAGTCGACCGCAAGTTTACTCTTTGGTTGCTCAGTAAACTGGACGCCGCAAAAAAAAGCATCATTGTGAATGGTCACTGTATTACTGAGGTCATTGACTTTGAGGTTTCTAGGATAATGGGCATTCCTTGTGGCGGACGAGAAGTTTGCTCCCTAGATGCTGCTGATAAGAGGGCTAAAACGGAATTCATTAGGAACTTTATTGGATCTATCGATCCCGACAAAGAAGAAATCGACGGCTGGCGAGAACAATGTAAATGACCCAAGACGGATTACCCATGACCACTAAAGATATGGACAACTTCAAGGTGTCATTTGTTGTTTGGGTTATGGGGCATCTTCTTGCACCAACAAAGAACCACAATGTTGGTTTCGACAAATTTTGGGGTGCTCGATATCTCCGGATGAAATTGATCAATTTAACGGGCTAATTATGTGATTGACGAGCTAATGATTGCCGCACATGACGTTCAGAATGCATTAAAGCTAATGAAACCTATTAATGCGATTCATCGGTTGTTCTATTCTCGCTACAGGTATGACAACAAGTAATATTTCATCATTCTTTGCATAGTTAGCATGCATAATCTTTATCTTATTTGACTATCATACATTTCGCTCCTACAGATTTTGTATTTTGAATCTATCAACATGGGATCGCTCAATAGGCCAACAGGGATATGCCCTCGTGTTAAAGTTTTACGACGACAAGTCTTTGAGTCTAATGATTGCTGCAGACAAAGCATCTTCTGCAACTGGATCAGGAAATGCAACCTGGGGTAGTTCTGTGGTAGGTTTTCAGAATGTGATCTAACTGCCTTTTTTGTCCTATAAAAGTATTTACACTTAGAACTTTGTATGCAGCGTTGTATGCCTGGGCTTCCAAACCAATCCTTACCCTTGGCATCTGACACCGATCATAATGCTACCAACAACAACACCGGGTCCTCAAAAAACCGTATTATCGATGATTTTGGAACATATGTGAGGGATAAGTTTGGAGAAAAGGCAAGCAATTTCATTTTTCCCAGCTTGGAACCGTATCTGATATTTTATTAGTATGAATAATTCCAATCACTTCCATGTTTTAGGTGTCCTTAGCGCAGTCTGTAGCTTTGAGCTGGTTTCTTGCAAAGGCCAGACGTCACCACCAGCAGATGATGCTTAGTATACAAGAGGACACAATTGCTCTGGTTGGGAAACTATTTGGGAGTCCAGTTGATTCGATACATGCTGGCCCACCAGAACCGTTCCGTGCCAGTGTAGCAGCTAGGCAAGCACACTCAGAACCTGGCACTGCAGCTATGTGTGCGGTGACATATCAGAAGAACAAACGTCGTAGTGAAAGCTGTACTCCATTATACAGAAAGCGAGGTATTATGGCATTGTTACTGAGCTTTAATTTATTTACAGAATTTATCGGTTAGGACATTTCATTATTGTTTATGTCTTGTACATGTAGGCAACAAGAAGCAGCGTTTTGCTGGTACACATTATACATTGCCAGAGACTTTATTGACTGGCATGTCGATTTCTGAAGAACCTGAAGCAGACGGTGAAATATCAGATACTGATCACCACTCATGGAATATTAGCCATAACACAGCTGATGATAGAACTAGTTCAGGTAAGTACAATTACAGTTATGAAACACTCAAATCTTAAATGCGTTCGAGGCGCAATTATATTTTTGCTGTCCTCGAGTGTGATGTCTCAATTATCAACAATCGCACAAACACTTTAAGATATGTGTTATGCTTTTGTGTCTTGCAGCTTGCAACATAGAGGCTCCATCATTTGATCTTGGTTTAGAATTGAACACACAAGTTGATGAAGCGCTAACTGGCTCTACTATTGACAAATTGATTCATAATTCAGGTTCTGAATTGTTTGCTATTCATGTTTGTTATTTTTTATTTGTCGTTATTATAGAGTCCATGACTTGGGGTCTTACATCTACATTTATGTCCCTTTTTTTTATTTCTCAGCTGCAGAACACCCTTCTGATCTACGTGGAAATGCTAATGTGAAGACTGAGCTTGTTGAGGCATCACGAACTCCAAAGAACACAATGATTTCAATAGTTTCTGTCAATGACTCTTCGAATAACTCAATCTCAAACCCCAATGATTTTTGTGTTGGATCTTCTAGATCTGTCAACTCCTTGAACTTTAATGCACTGAGTGGTACACCAGCAAGTGCGAAGAATATAGAGCCCCCCGTCTTTGTTTCTCCAGACCCGAGATTTAAAGGGTCAAGTAAATCACCTGGATCTTTAAGCAAGATATTGGCTGAAGGTGACCTAGTTGAAAGAATTACTCGGTCTGAGGATAGTCCAAACATTAACATCAAGTCTTGGGACGATGATTATTCAGAGTCACCTATTTCGAAGCGGACTCTTCATGGCTCGCAAATGCCACCACCGCCTCATTCATGTAACCTTTGCCATCGCAATCCACCGAGAGATATTGTTGATAAATTTTATGATGATGTTTCGCTGTGCAGCTACTTAGATCTCAACAGGCATGTTATTTGTTTAGTTTGTTTGCATTTACTTGAAATTCCAATGTACAGGTTATATCAATCACTAAGATTAAATCACCTTTTTTTGTTTGCAGGCCATGGCTTGCCCACAATTTACCACGACAGATTGAGTTAGATGGTACTTGGATTCATAATATGTTCACCAAGGAAATGTCATTAAGCTATGACGTTTGTGACCTCGCAATCCGTCGGCTTAGGCAGCTTGATGACATGATGTACTCAGACCCCCTGTGCTCCCCATTGGCGTCATATACTTGAATCTGAATTTGCGGTATGCGATCAAGTGTGTTCCGTTGGGTTCTATGTCATCGAGTAATCTATTTTACTTGTTGTTATCGCATCAACGGTTTGATTTTGTTTTCCCAGATGTTTGCATTGGCTGATGAGATCCCGTACAATCGAAAGTCTATAATCGAGCAGTTTATTGGGTCATCTATACAATACCAGCTTGAAGATTGTTGTATGGTATGTGCATATTGTTGATAACAAGTTGGTTTCACTTCCATTCTATGTCTTGAACAATCTCTTTTCCCTTTTTGTAGATAGTTGTCCCTGCTTATGTACTGCTGAACTGGTCTTGCTACTTTTTTGACTTCAAAGACAACTGTGTTCATGTGATTGATCCTCTCTACAAGAAGGAACAGCAGGAACTCTTTGAGAAAATGCATCTTCCTAACATATCTAAGGTTGCAGTATCATTGGCAAACTGTTTTGAGAGGTTCTTTTTGGATTGGAGTCATGACATGCAGGACTGGGATGTAGTATTCGTTGAGCCCTCTGTTATAGATGCCACCTCGTAAGTGTCCAACACTTTGCATTGGCTCACATTTTTTCTTATGAGCCTTAAATCACATCTTAAAGTTATGTTCTTGGCGTAGATCTGAAACTGGTATTTTAACTCTTTTCTACATCCGGCAATTTGATGGCTCCAAGCTGCACCTTGCGACTAGAGTGCGTATTTACATCCTATTTGTTCTTATGTCTGCAGTGGTTTTTTGTGTCCATGAATTTAACTCCATCACTTTTCCCTTGTCTAGGAACATTTCTTATATTTCAAGAAGGTGATGCTATATGAATTGATGTGCCTCAGCGAGAATCATGTCAAAGCACCTGTGAACATCACGATCAGCCTTGATGATTAGAACATTCGGAGTCCTTCATATGTCCTAGTTATATTTCAAGGACTACTATATTGCTCCCTCGATGTCCGTCTTTGTGTAGTCTATTATACTAGTCTAGCCCTAATGGTCCACTTTCGGTCCGGCCCATTTGTATTATGTATACAATTGTACTTAATTGTAATGACGGCGTATTCCGTGGCATTGATATCCTAAAACTTCTTTATTTGGTTTGCTTCCTTCCATCGATGATTTGGACCATATGATGTGGTTGGCATCTTTGAGTGAAGATGCCTCCTTGATGCATTCATTTCTATGTTGCAATAACATGCACTATGTTGGATATTTCTGCACATTTTCATTTCCTTGGAGTCCTGAATGTGTTTCTATATGATACAGAACATTCCTATATATTGCCGCTTGTGAGCTGTGAGCCAAGCGACATGTCTTTCTTTACTATTTATTTGATTCTGCATTCCACCTTTTTTTATTCAGAACTGGTACATTTGTCGTGGCTTTGTGCGATGCAACTTTTGTCCATCTCGGCCCTATTCCATCGTCCTTTCTCGCTGTTCAACTACGACTCTCTTCTAAAAGTGCCTCTTTGTGTTCATTGCATTCAGCGTCATGTTGTTTCTAATTAACAACCATGGTTTAGCATGCAATTTATTCGCATCCTTATTAATTAATATTATTATTTATATGGAACCGGATCAATTGGATGGTATACGTGTCGATTATTATATTTTACCCTTCTATCTTGTTAGTTTATAGTTTTTAAACATTTCTAACTGCACTACTCAAATCTGTTTTGTCAGGTAATTGCTTATCAAGTTAGAACCCCTGTTCCAATAGTGGCGTTGTCCTTGGATACTACTGCCTAGCACATCAGGTACAGAGATTGACAACCACACGCATCATTCAAAACTCCTTTTTTTTTCATTCAGCTATGGCCTTTATGCGTCTTCTTTTCTAGGTCTCCTTCCTGCTCTTTGAACCATTTCCATTCCTCTTCTCCCTGCTCCTTTGCGTCGTTCTCATGGGCACACCATACCAGCCTCACCCTATCTATGATACTAGTCCAAGTAACAATACGCCAGCTTCTTCCCGTCCGGTGCCAAGGCCCACCAAGCATGGAGATGCGTCTCCGACAGCCGCAGGTTGGCAGCATATGCCCGGGGAAGAGTTCAGCCTCCATGTAGACAAGATCCAGGTTAGTATACTCTTGTTTTCCAAATTGTGCCTCACACATATTTAAGTGCAGCACCAATCTAATCTGAGTTTGGTCTTTCAACCGTATCAGCTTCCATTGCTTGCTGCAAATGTCAATGACTCAAAATCACATATATCCATATCCACTGGAAGTAAATGTATCACTGAACAACAGATAGTTTGCTGCACACCTATACATAGCCTATGTCCTGCCCCTGTCACAAAGTTAAAGATCAATTCACCTTTCTCCCTGATAACCATGCTCAACATGTTTAAGCAATTTGGTCCTGAGAAAAGAGGATTAATAGAGTCTATTGGAATGGGTGGGTTGTTCAAAGTACAACACCAACGTCTGCAGTGTAGGAATTTACTGCTATGGCTCCTTAATAACATGGATGCAAGTACCGGTACAATCAGGCTTAAAACTGGTGAACTTAGTGTCAAAGACAGAGATGTCAACCTTGTTATGGGCATACCATATGGAGGAGAAGACATCTGTCTGTCCAGTAGCTGCGCAGGAGTGATTGATAAAGTCAAGGCAGTTCTTCTTCTTGATAGTGGCACTGATATCAGCATTGAGGTCATTAGTGCAATATTATTGAGGGATTATGGCAGGAAGATGAATTCCCAGGAAAGAGATGCATTCAAGGTTGCTGCTGTGTTGTTTGTGGATTCTTGTTTCTTAGGACCTAGAGGTTGCAAACGCAGGATTAATAAGGATATATTAATGCACGTTGCGAACCCATCAACTATCTCTAAAAAGAACTGGTCAGCTTATGTTCTTAGGGTCTTACAACAATCAGCTGCCAAGGTCCACCAAAATCTTAGGGTTGGCAACAAGACTGTACTTCTCGAGGGATGCCTTCTATTCTTCTTTGGTGCGTGCTCTTTCTGCTTGTGTTGCATTATTAGCATAGATTGATGTTTATATTTCGAATTGCACCAAAACCTCTTATTTTTTGTAGGTATTCTATCTTGACAATTTAAACTTTGGATACATGACACCCCGGCATGATGTTCTACCACGCTTTGCCAAGTATACATCTTCTCTTGTGTCTGAACTTATTTCATATGACCGAGTAAGCAGTCCAACCGAAAGAACCCTGCAGTATGGGCGCAGCAAGGTTTGCTCCATTTTATGTTTTCAACTAGACCACCCATTTTTATGTGTGTTTATTGCATCACAGTGATTTTTGTATGCAGCTCCGTCCACGCGAAGACGTGATTTATTCTCGGAGGCTTACTCAACTTCCAATTGAGTCACAGCTCTGCGAAAACCAGTCCAACACACATTTGAGCAGCAGATCTAAAAGAAATGTCCACACTTCAGCTGTATCAACACACGAATCACTTATCGAGACAAAGGTGAGGCATAAATACAATGATTCATCATTCAGGTTGTACCTCTACAGTTGAAGGTTTCTGACTACAGATAGCAGTCTCAGGTAGAAAGTCATATTGACGTCTCTGAAGCTCGGGTAGCATTCGAAGAACATCTAGAGCTGTTTACAATTCAAATTCAACAATCAACAGATGAGCTACGACGTAAGGTTCAGGTGTTACTGAACAATTTCCATCTTCCGATATCTTCAGTCTCTCCATGTGCTAAAGGTAATGATATTATATACTGAATTATTCTGTTTACGCTATAAACAACTACTGACATTGGTATTCCTCATTTGTCCATGATTTAGAAAACAATGCCCATCTAGCTGGTACAACAACAAAGCTAGGAACGAAGGCCCAGGAAAGTAAGCGTCAAAACAGCATTGTCAGGATACTATTTAATTACTACACCACATGAACACTTTGCCTTACAGCGCCACTCATTTTATAGGGAAGTATTACATGACCGTGATGAGCTCGTCTATGAGCACCAAAGCAACAACCACACCAGTTTGGAAATGTGCAATGTTGAGGGAGACCATGCGGAGCTCCTCCACAAACCACCTTTAGTTTCGGATTTAAGCAATAATAGATCACATAATGCAACTCCATCGTCGATTTGATTCATGAAGGTAACTATACAGAACTCAATTGTGTCTTTTTTCAATTCACGATCTACTTCACAATATATTTAGATGCATGTTTTTAGATCTGTCTTCGACACTTTGTTTGTGTGTGCAAGACACCTTTTCATTTCATTTTCCTACAGATACTTGTTTGGAATTGAAGCACAAGGATGTTCCAGTGCAAACAATATTACAAGTTATAAGAATCCTTTCGACATTGTCACATAGTGACAAAAATATGTACGTTCTTTTTCTCTCTGTAGTTGTCTCATTCAAGACGTTTACGTTTTAAGATAATTTATATTTACACTGCTTAATGTAGGATCTGGTACATCCATGGTGTGCCTAGCAACTTAGAAATTAGTGGTGAAATGTTATATCTAGCTTTGTTCAGAGAAACAGACTTCAGCTCTGATATCATGAATGCTGTTATGAGGCTGTATCAAGAACTAGATGACGAGTTGTATCAGCGAAGTAATAGATGGAGGCACTACCTTCCATCAGACTGGGTGGTATGAACGTTTCTCTATTAATTCAATCAACTTCACTGTTTGCATCTCACTGAGCTGCCATTTTATTATCGCAGAAATTTTCCTTGGCCGACGAACAATCATATAAGGAAAAAGAGGTCAAGGATATGTTTGTCGGGCACCATATCACTTACGAAGTTGCTAAATGCAGCATGGTAATACCGTATATCATTTGCATGTGCAGGAGTTTATATTATTCCCCTGAAATATTTATAATGTATACGTTTTTGCGAGATATTTGTTCCTGTTCATAATGGATCTCATTGGTCAATGTATGCATGGGACTTTCGTTGTAAGACTATAAATGTAATGGATCCAATTCACAAGAGCAAGGAAATTCTCCGTGCAAAACATGATATTACTGTAAACCGCCTCCATGAGGCTATGTTATCGTGCAAAAAACATTTTCTCGCGTCTTGTCTTTGTGGATAATTGCAGCTGGCTTCGAGCTATTCAACTGGACACGATGATTGTTGTTGCCTGTAATGCTATATCTCGTTGTTTCAGATATCTTCTTATTGCAGTGTATAATATACGAAGTTTTTTGAATATTTTGCAGGGCAAAATCAGGCTTGTACTCTGTTTTCTATGCACGTTTCTTTGATGGTGCCACATGTAATCGGAGCATGATCATGGTGAGTTCCCCTACATTAAAAATTACGTAAAAATAGTTCTACAGACAGCTTACCTTGATTACCTGGCCTGATTTAATGTCCTTTTTTTAGGACGATTCTGTCACGTTGTTCCAAACAAGTTTACTTTGTCAGCTGCTAGGAACTAAGGAGAACAAGGGCACTTATCCAGAAGCAATTCGTACTGCCATAGCCGCGACAATTTGATGGCCTAGTAGTCATTGTAGCCTAGCCAATGTAGAATTCCCTATATGTATTCTAGGATTTAATCTTATGTAATGATGCAAATTTATAATCTGGTAATGCTACCTCGCCACAACAATTATCAATCATCGGCATACATTTAATGGTGATATTTCTTAAGTGCTTTCGGGTAACAATGTAATGGCTATATTTTATCACTCAGTTGATTCTCCTTTGTCCTTGCCTTTACTGTTGCACTGTAGTTAGTAGTGCATGCTACCATGCATGCTTCATTGTCGCTACCAGTCCATCTTCTCCCTCCACTTTCAATTATTTGAATTTGAAATGTCTGGAGGGAAACATGCACACTAGTACTCATGCAAGTCTTTAAAGGCGAGGTATTCTTTCCATCTCTGCCAGCTGCTTCACTGCCGGTTCATTCCCAGCTCTTCTTCCAGTTATTATGTCTGATCATGGTGAGGACACTGAGCTTCTTGGCTCATGTACCACAAAGTCTTCTGAACCATCAGTTCACTTAGATCATGAGGTTCGTCGCCCCTCCTTGTCTCCTCGAGATGCCTAGTTTATTTGCATGCATTCTATTTGGAAATTAAATTTCTTAAGTGTGCAGACATTTTCTGGATATAATGCTGACGATGAGGCTATCGGGGTATCTGATGACTCTGAAACATTAATAGCTGCTGATTCCGACAGTGAGTCTGTCACCGACGAAGTCTGCAGTGCAGCCATCTTTGCTGAGGTTCGTTGAATTCCTATGTCGTTCTTTCAAGATTTCTCTACTATTTTTAAACAATTTGCTTTGCTCTCCACTATAGGAATCTGTACCGGATGTGGAGGAAGGTATTGGTGATTCAGATGCAAGCCAGTCAGTTGATGCAACAGACCTTGAGGGAAGAGACAACCTACCAAATAATGTTAATCTAGCCGAAGGAGATTCAAGCTCTACCACTAGTAGCCCCGTTAGGCCTCTTGTGGATGATCCGGTTCCGATTACAAATCTTCGACGTCGTCGTGTCATGGTTGAGTCTGAAAGTGAAAAGAGAACCCGTCTAGATCTCTGATCCGTCTAGACCTCTATGGTTTTACATCGATGCATTTGTCAACGAGGTCTAGCGATCCATGCTTTCTCTAGTAAAGTCCTGTAGTTTTTAGTCAGTTGTTGCACTTTGTAAAAGCTGCATGATTTATCTTAGTATCCATGTACTAAAACCCTTCTCAATGAATTCCACCTCTTATATGTACGTACTATGTTAGATGTACTATGATAAATTTATAATGCCAGCTTTGATCCAAGTACTCTTCAATCGTATTCGCTCTTTGTGTGTATAACTTTGTTTGAGTTGATAGTACCAACTTTTCTCCATACTGGTCCTCTATGATGCATGTGTTCTGCTTGGCCTTTCGAGCTACAGATTAAACCGTCACTCATACATGTCTGAACGTTCAGTGAGAGTGGTTTTTTTTTTATCGAACTCCGTTCTTCTGGAACCAGCTATTGTGAACCAGCTATTGTGAGGTGCTCTCTGTTCATGTTCGAAAGTCCTATCGTGGTCACTATTTATATATTGGCCATGGCATGTTCCCGCCGTCAAGACGTGTTCAAATATTTCTAAGTTCTCTGCCTGTATATTACCTACTTGTGAATCACTTTGCTGGCTTAATGAACCATTTGAAGTCTACCCGTCGATCAACCATTTGAACTTGCTTAAAATACCAATTCACTCGGATACTCTTAGCAGCCTCTTGATCAAATTGAACCAATGTTCTCTTGTGTTGCATTTCTACCACCACCTATTATCTTAGTACAGCAAACTGTGTCGGTGAACTATCATTCTCTCCATGTATTTAAATTGATTCATGCAACAATTTCTTGATATCTTCAGTTAAAGAAGAACCCACAATGATTAATCAGATACACCTACCACGTCCATTTACTGAAAGATATTTGGTTCCCTATAATATACCCTTTTGAAGCAGGGCGAGTGTTCGGTACTTCAGATCATATTCGGTGCAACAAACCTTCTTATTGTTAAACGATATCTGGGTTTTCTTAGTCTCAATCATCTCTTCCTATCTGTAGCAATGCTGTTGCTCCTGCCTTTTGAACACTATTCTCTTTCATTGTACTGAACGTGGGTGACCATGCGTTTCTGACGTCACCATACTATCCTTGCATAAACTGGCTCCATACTTCACATTCGGTCAACATGGTGATCAAATCTACTATCATGTAGTATGCTTGTTTTTGGTTTATATTGTTTCCCTTCGTATTCTTAGTTTCATATTTGAACGCACTTCCTTAGTCCCCTTGCTCCTCAGAACTCCACTCTTTCTGAACCGCTCCCCAACTCCACTCTTTCTGAACCGCTCCCCAATCGTGTGTTCCCCTCTTTCTATTGCAGTCTTCTGCCACTCTCAAAGTTCGCCTGACGTGAGCAATGATCTTCTGACTGCCATATCTCTATTCTGGTTTTTGAGATCAAAATGTATGTTACTATCTTCCTTCTCCTTTGTTCAAACATTTTGTAGCCTTTTTCCAATTTTTTCGCTTCTCATCGTGTATTCATTTTGTTTTGAATTACAGGCGTAACCTGCCATCTTCTTCTAGCAACAGGTGTCCTCTTCCTATGCTACGGTTTGGTTCACCTTTAGGTTTGGGAGAACCTTCTAATCACGAGGTCCCTGAACTCGTGCTTGTTTCTACTTGCAAATGTGATAAGATAACTTCCTTGTTCAAGTCCTTTGGCTTTGAAAAGGCCAATCTGGTCAAGTCTATCGGTTTTGGTGGTCTTCTTAAGCTCCCGTCCCTAGAAAATCTCAATGATGAGCTTGCTCTCTGGCTTTACCAAAGATTTGACTACCCCAATATGTGTCTGCACCTTGATGGGGGTGTTGATTTACATATCAGAGACCCCGATGTTAATTTAATAGTTGATATTCCTTTTAAGGGTACTCAAGTTCACTATGCCCATAGCCGGTCCAAAGAGATAGTTAGTACTTTCAAGGGCAAACTATTTAGTCAAAACCAACCACCATCTCTGACAATGTCCTTCCTTGAACACATTCTCAGCAAAGACTATGAGTCTGGTTTCAGTGCTCCTGAAATAGATGCTTTTCAGATTGCATGCGTTTTGTATGCCATGTGTTACTTCTTGGCACCTGAGGCGAAGCAAGACTTTCCTTTACCACTTATCAAGAACTTTCTTCCCAATGTTAAGCCATCTGATATAAACTGGGCCCAGCTTGTGTTATGGACAATTGGTCGAGGTGCTTCTCATGCCAGATCTGAGCTCGATGACGGAAGCAAAAACATTCGATTGTATGGATGCGATCGGCACTGCGGTATACCCTCGACATTTAATGTACCTCTTGAAATTGATCACTTAATTTGATTTTTTGACAATCTTGATGGTATAGGTTTTCTATCTGGACAATCTAAACTTTGGCCCTTCAACTCCCTATCATATAGTGTTACCCAGAGCAAGTGCTTACTCAGCGCTCTTTATGAGTGATCTGATCCTATCAGATGCCACTGGCAAATCTGATGATAACCTAACACTGTTTGGAAAGAACCAGGTTAGCGCTGTGACTTAGATCTTATTTTATTGACACCATGTTTTTAAATTATTTTTCCTAATTGTTCAGGTGAGAAGTGCTTATGATGTATGTTACTCAAGGGGCTGGCACCTCCATTTGAACACACACCTTGATCTGCTACGCCCATCACAGGATGATTACCTAAGCTCTGTTGTAAGTATAGCAGTAGGATCAATTTCTTAGATCAGTGTCAGTACCAAGACAGAATGCGTTGATGTTACAAGTCTGAATGTTTCTTTTTCACAGCAAATTCTAACCGAAGGGCTTCAACTGCTTGACAAGTATGCTATGCAAGTGCACCAGTTAAATTTCGGCACTCAGGGCAATAATCAATATCTATGCGAGGCTACCAAAGATCTGTATCTCCAATTCCGATCGAGCACCAAGGATGAAATCCACAATTTGTCCACAAAAGGTGTTGATTTAATTAGAAGACGTAATATAAACCTGTATTTGGAATCTAGGGACCAACATGTTACGACCTTTCAAAAGCGAGCATCGATTGGTACGTGATTTGGTTGAAGTGTATTCATTCAATTAGTTTTGAGTGTAAATTTGCATTATTTCACCTCACATGCTGCAGGTGCTTCTTCTAATCCAGTGCCAAAGAAAGCTAAGTTTTCTGGTTAGTAATCACAAAATATTTTACTATTCTATAGTATGATGACACTGACGCACATTTGTGTTTTGTAACTTAGTCAATCCAACATCTATGTCTTGTTCATGACTGTCTTATAGTAACTATATCATAGATGGAAAACGAGAAAAAACCTTGTATGTTTATCTGTCTTTAGCTGCAGATACCCCACATGGACCTATTAGCCCGGTAGCTCAATTGCTCCTTATGTATCACTGAATCAAGTTTTTTCAGGTATTAGATTTCATAAGAACTTCATTCTTAGGCCAACTTAGCAATATACACTGAGTAGTATGTTTTTATTTAACTGAAAGTAGGACACGCTCAGCATGTTCAAACCCATAGCGGCAATTTACAAGGAATTCCACCAGACATTAATGTACAAGCATCTGGTGATGAATCAAGTCCTCATTCTAATAAGAAGATAGTGACTAGCCATTCAAATTTTCCAATGTCACCATTTGATCTAATGTACAATCATCCCGATGTCGATTGGGGCGACAAGCTTAAATGTTATAAGTGGATGACAGATAGATCCTTGACTGCGGATCAGCTCAATCGGTATCATTCTTCGTTAAGCTGTTTACTTGTCTAATTTGTTTGTTTCTTATCGACCTCTGTTCCCTTGCGATTCTTGGATTGTTTTTCTTTGCGCCAAAACCAATATCCATAATTGGGCATGTCTTCCAGCACTGTCTTAAACTGAACGGCAGTTTTACAGTTGATATAGTTGATGCGATTATGGTGCTTTGGAGTTATCTAGATGCAAAGGTGTACAACTATTTTCAGCTGTCTGACCAGACGCACAAGATATGGCGACACTTCCTTCCTGCCTCTTTTGCAGTATGTTTTTTTTGAACCAAACATCTTGTATCATCTTTCATTTTTTTCCTTGCTCTAACTAACTTCAAATTGAAAAAATCAGGAAATGGTTATCCATGGACTTGATTATTTGAACTCCAGTCCAATAAAATCAACGTTCATAGGCAACCACATATGGTACAATGTTGAAGATTGCCAAAAGGTTATATATTACTTTAGTGTCATGAGTTTCAATATGCCTTTGCAGCTTACAGAGCATTTGTATAAGATTATATCACACCGTTGGTTTTCATTCCTTTATAACTTTGCTATTGCTGTAGATGATCCTTCCTGTACTTGGTATTGGAGATACTTGGAGCTGTTATTTTTGGGACTTCAAATTGAAGACCATCACCGTCTTGGACCCACTGCTTATGAGTTGCTCTCCTATAAAAGTCAGAGAAAAGCATCAAGACGTTGTATTACAGCTTCACAAGGCTTTATTTGATTGCATACAACATTTCTTTTCTGGATGGAATATTACAAATGATGGCTGGGCCGATGTCTACGTGACTGATGTTGGTCAGAAGTGCAGACCGTAAGAGCATTTGCCCTTGCTCAGCTCTTGTATGCCGTTGTTATGTATTTGATCCTTGCTTTGTGCATGTTAATTATTTTTTATATTATCTGCAGTCAAAATAGTGGCTTGCTTGCCGTGCACTATGCTAGATCGTTTTGTGGGAAAAAATTGGCATTCAAAGCGGAAGGAGCAAAGCATGAGGTAATTGTTTGCAGGGCAGTGTTGCAGTATTCTTCTGTCACTTGAAGATTGTACTAGCCTAATTCCACTTTTTTTTTTTTTTTTGCAGAAAACTCTGTGTGAGGCCCGGGGTGAGATTGCATTCCAGATGTTTACTTGTCCTCTGAATCAAGGTTTCAAACCAATCGATCTAATGGCTTCAATTCTGCATGAGATACCCCGAAGCTATCCCAATATTGACTTTGCATATGCGGGCGAATGCAAGTGTGCTTTAGTAGCTATAGCGTTGGCCATTTGGATCAACATTTGCCTTTTATCAAGCTTTCCATGTATATTATAACTGGACCTGTACTACTAGTTCTGTTTATTTGTCTCGATGGTGATAACTAAGAACACCACTAAACTTAGTAGATCCTCATCAGTTGAGGTTACTTAGCTCTACCATTATGTTATCGGTGCCTGTGGCACTTATGCCATTGTCCTATATCCTCATGTTCAATTATGTAATGTGCTGTAGCAAACTGTCATTATCACATATCTTATTATCTATGTGTTATTATGTCATGTGGAAGCTAAAACTCTACTTATTCTCCTCCTCCTGTTTAGTCTTCATTGAGCATAGATTGAGCGGGGCATCGTGTATTCTAGCACACGTTATTAATATTTGTTGTGCATAAAAACAAACTCTCAATATTACTTGTAAATGATTTTCGTCTGGTGCGACGACCTGTCGCACGTTCACAGATGTTTAGGCTACGAAATATTTAAATAAGTAAACAAGAGTCGCACTCACAAAGCCATCTCGAGCTTCTGCTGGGCTGAAGCATAAACAGTAATATTTTTTCTTGGTCTTTAAACGTTGAAGGCAACGGGGCCACCGCACATGTCCGTCCAGAATTAACAACTGTCTAAAGCTTGTCTAGCGTCGGTACAGAATTAACAAATGTCTAAGCTTGTAAAGCTAACGAGTTGGGCACACATGGTTGGCAACTAGACCAATAGTGAGATGTCACAAGCACACAAAGCTGATTCAATCTGAAAAAAAAAGCGACCTGCCGAATAGCGTAATCGACACTTGGCATCATTTATATTGTGTTTTATGGTTTTTGGACACTTTCCCTTCTTAGTAGTGCATAATATGTTTCCTGTGTTACGTCCTCCGTCCATGTTGTTATATTTCCATGTCCTCAATTTTAAAAAGTTTCTACACTGTGGCTGACTTTGATCAAATCTTGTTGCTATTTGGGTTCTGCTTTTCCCCATTACCTGAGTTACAGTTTACAATCGTACCTCCCCTGTTTACACCCTGTGTCTTTTCGAGGACTATTTCTCAGGTACCAAGCATGGCGCAACACTATATCACCTTGAAAGACAACCACAAGGTTTCTTCTCCGGTGAAATTTAAACACTTCTCCACCGTAATCAGTAAGGCAAAAATTTGAACATGGACTGGCCCTAGACTATAGTAATTGTAAGCTAACCATCATTGGTACTCTTCCATTGCATTTTGTATCGAGCAGTGGGATTTTTTTTTTTTTTGAACGCTATTCTCTGGGTTGTCTACCCACTCCGCCATATTTTAGACTGTCCTTATGGCATGTTGGATCCATGTTCAACTTTCTTCTCTAGTCAGTTCCACTCTGCCAAGCTTTCTATTCAACAACACGATGGCCACGCCATCTCCAGAGTCAGCTTACATTCTTCTCTGTGACTCCTCACTTTCTTTGCTCTTGCTCTAAGTTTCTAGTGACGCAAACACAGATCTTAATAGCACCGAGACAATGGGCAATGCCTCTTAGTTTCTTTGTGCTCTCCGATAGTAAATGTACTCATTCCCACCGCCCTCCACTGATTCTGTGTAGTATCTTGTTATAAGAGAGCGATATAGTTCGTTGCTCAACCGTCGAATTTGGACTTCTTTGGACTGCTTGCCGCCTAGTGTATGGTTTTTTACCTATTCGTCGTTTTTTCAGTCATTTTTGCTAGTTTGCTTCGATCTCTTGTTATCTTATATTTCAATACCTTTTCAGCTTTGCAGATAAGAGACAAACTATGTCTACCTCAATTTCTAGCTCTTTGGATCAGCCTCAATACCACCGCAGCTTAAATCCTCGCATCATGCAGCTTCGTTCAACATGTGACTGTAAGAGAATCACTTCCATGCTCAGTTCTTTTGACCCTCTAAAAGAGGAGATAGCCAGGAGTACTGGTTTTCATCATCTCCTTAGATTGCCAGTCCCTGAGTGTTTGAATAATGAGCTATCACTCTGGCTTTACAAGAGACTTGATTTTCACAAGATGTGTTTGAAATTAGATAGTGGTGCTGAGCTGTTTCTAAGAAATGTGGATGTGCACCTTATGTTTGGTATTCCTTTTGAGGGTCAATCCGTGCAGTATGTTATCAACCACTCCAAACATGCACGGAATGCAATTAGGAAGAAGCTATGGATTGACAACAATCTACCTGCTCTCAATTTGTCTCATGTTCAATACGTTATTCAAAAACACTATGGGTTGGATTACAGTGAAGATGAGAAGGATGCTCTGAGGACTGCCTTTGTGATTTACTGTATTTGTTATTTTTTGGCCCCCGAGATGAACCATGAATTTCCATTGTCCCTTATTTCCAACTTTATTGGTGGGGTTAAGATTGAAGGGATAAATTGGGCTCACTACGTTACTTGGACACTTCGTAGAGCTGCTATGCATGTCCAATCTCAAACTAATGATGATTCTATGAACATCATACTCTTTGGCTGTTCCCACCTACTTCAGGTGCGATCTTTGCTTAACTAATCAACTTCACGTTGCTTGATTTCTCCCACAATGTTGGTTTTTGTAATGTGTTGCCCAACTTGTGTGCCTAGGTTTTCTATCTTGATAATTTGAACTTCGGCCCTGCATCCCCTTATCACATCATATTGCCTAGAGCTAAAATATACCTTCCCCACATTATGAGCGAGTTAATCAAATCAGATTCAATTGGTGTTTCAGATCATAACCTTATGCAGTTTGGAAGAACAGAGGTGAATGAAACACACCACTACTTTCCACAATATTGCAATATTTTGTTGCCCTCAAATTAATCAATAACCCTTTACACATATTAGGTCAAGCAAGAAGGCGATGTTTGCTATTCAAGGGGATGGCATCACTATTTAAAGGTCCATGATGGTCAAACATCTACACACCAAACGAATTTCATCGACTCTCGTGTAAGCATCGATCTCAATGAACTCGATTCCACAGAATTTATCTTATGTAGTCAATATACACCTTACGACGTTCTCATATCTTTTTGTTCGGGGAACTTCTATTAAAACGAATGGAATTGTTTGATGAGTCTCACCGATACTTAAATCATTTGTAACACGAATACTATTGGATTCGAACAAGACCTAACCGAGGCATATCGGATGTCACATGATTCTTCCGGATATGCAAAGAACCAAAATCTGTATAGATTGCTAGATAATGCTAACGCTTCTTGTTAAGAGCTCTCGTGATAAAATTGTACCATCACCATATGCCTACTATGTTTGATGAGAACTCCAACCAAGAAGGCATTGGTATGCTTACAGCATTTATTTTTATACATAGGTTATATTTCAAAACTAGATCTTAATGTTAGTTTTATATTCACAGCTATATCTAGTGATTCTTCAATGGAGAAGTTCCATGGAAGGTGAAGCCTATATTCTTTTTCAATCATTGGCTGTCCTTTGGAAAGTCATAGCCCAGATATTACAGTAGTTAAAATCAGCTTTATGCTTCGTTGATATGCACAATAAACTCTTATCTCAATTTTTTTCAGACGTTTTTGTTCTAGGGAACCCCAATGGAGACCAACCAAGTTCTAGCAACTATCAGATAACGGGAGTAACCCACGGGGAAACTTGTAACAAGCCATTCAAAATTTCCAATGTCGTGTTTGGAGCTACTAATCAACCATCAAATTCTTAACAGGCGAACCAAGCTTACTTTTTTATTCTTGGATGACAAGTAGTTATATGTCTAGATATGAGTTGGACTGGTATGTCCATTTCTAACTTCTTTCTAAGCGTTGGTTATTATTTTTCCTTGTTTGATCCTATATTTGTTTGCAGTGATTGGATCCTTTTCACTCATCCAACCCTCATTTCAATTCCCCGGCCATATAGTGAAGCACTGCCTTGAACTCAATGGTCGGGTTCAACTTCTACACATTCGTCGATGCTCTCATGGTGCTCTGGGAGTTATTTGGACGCGAGAAGTACACAAATATTTTTGAAAGACAACTTCACACATATAAGAGGTGGCGCCATTTCTTTGCCACTTTTGCAGTAAGTTCTCTATAATCTCTACGCAATTTATATATAGAGTAACCCTATTTGGAACACTTACATTTGTGTTTTCCAACCAGGAAACGGTAATAGATGGCTACGACTATTTAAATTCCGATGTGGTCGAGGTCTAGTTTTATAGGCGATCACATAACTTACAATATTGCGGGACTGCCAAAAGGTATAGACCTATGAAACTTGCCTTTTCATTGCTCTCGTTGCTATATTTTATAAGTACTAACAGTCTAAACATTCTACTACCCGATTTGGTTTCACGAGCACAGATAATTGTTCCGGTATTTCTATCCGCCTCATGGAGCTGCTATATCCGGGATTTTAAATCTAAAGAAGTCTCTGTTTTAGACCCCTTGCTCATGAATTCATCTACTTCGAGAGCTCGGGGGAGAAGCATCATCTTCTTGTGTGCCACCTACATAAAGCCTTGTTCGGTTGCAAAGATCATTTCTTTTTAAATTTGGGACACCGATAGCCGTGATTGGGTTTGTGTGTATAGGACCGACATAGGCAGAAGATGCAAATTGTAAGCCTCTTTCATTTTTATTAATCCATTTTATATGAAATGTGTCTATATATTTTTCTAATGACCACTTATCCATAGTGCAAATAGTGGGCTCTATCTTTGTGCACTACGCCGAGCTTTCTCCGGTGAAGGAATTGCATTCAGCCTCAGGGACATTCATGAGGTACTCATAGTTTTCTCACGACTTTAGTATTTTAAATATCGTCATTTTATTGCTGATGCCCTTTACTCTATTTGCAGTGGAACCTATCTGAGTCCCAGCGGTCGGATCTTTGTATGAGTTCTTTAATTGTCCGGAGAACAAAGGTTACAGGCCTTTTCTTCTAACCGGATCAACCGATGACTAAATGTGTTGAACCCTTTATATGGCTACCCTTGGAGCTGTAGCTATGATAATATCGTGGTTCATCATCTTAGTTAATGTTAAGTTGTACGAACGTTCTATTATGTTATTTAGCATGGAGTAAAATTACGATGCGTGTAATACTATCTTCTCATTCGCCTACACCATGTAAGATTTGGATGGATACTTATGACATGGTGCTTCATCGGGATTCATCTATGTTGTTTCATCCTTTAGCTACTTGAGACATATCGATATCCATTGACAATGATCTCCAATTTGTTCGTAATCATGCTGATTACTTAGAGCTTTGTGAAGCATATCTAGATCCTGACTCTAATTAGAAAGTTGCAAATCATGTTTAAAATGTCAATCTGTCTGCAAAATATCATTTGCTGTTTCACACAATGACTGTGGTTCTCAGACCAGAGCGTTGCTTGGAAATGTTCTTTGCGGCAGTTGTTCTTCTGCACTTACTGCAGGCACTCTGATTCTCACCCCATGTTTCATAACTAGGGAGTCCTTTTACATTTGAAGACCAACAAGCATGACTGTGATTACATAATCTAAATTATATTGTGTCGGCTGTCTTTACAATATTGTATTAGTTTTCTTTATACTCTGAAAAAATATCTACATACGCGACAATTCAACTTAATCAACACACAATTCAACCAAAAAAAAAAATTAGTAGGAAATTTTGGGTTTATTGATTTTGCTTGAGTTCATAGTGCGAACTTAATTCATTTTCCATCCCAACCATCGTTAATGACCATTCCCTGTTTAATGTTACTTCATTTTATTGGGACTACAAATGATCTTTGTTTATGTCTGCACCATTTTTTCTCATTTTAGGCGCAACCCTTGGATCTCCCTAATGTAGCATTTTTTAATTCACGGGTGTTTGTTAGTGCGAATGCGTTGACACGTGCTACCTAATGTTCCAAATAGTGCCTGTACTGTCCTTAGTTTCAAATTTTTTAGACTGTTGAACTCACAGTAACATTCACATCAACGGAACTATTCATCTGGTACTTCTTTACCGTGGTTTGACTACCCCATTTTGTGAAGGCTTGTCACCATGATGTTACCAGCATTTTGTACTTCCATCAGCCCCCATCCTGACCACAGTGTTTGGCAACTCTATCAGGTGTCAGCCTTTGGATTTGACAATGGTTAAACTCATAGGATCCTCCATAACATGTAATTTCCTCTACTACTCACATTGACGGGGTCCTTTTTATTTATTTTAGCACAATGTTGCTAAACAGTTAATGTTCTTGACCATTGAGAAAGTGTTCCTGATTGCTACCTTCTCAGCTCTGGTCAAGTTCAGTAGCAGGTGAACCTTGTGCCCATACTTTACCCATACCTTTCTATGGTCATCCACTGTCTGCATCGTGGAGACCTCACTCCCTGAACTATGACTGTGTCCTCACTCCAAGGCGTCAGTGTTGTTTGCGTTTGTTCAGCTGGTTGCCACAGCACTCCATTCATTTCTTTGAGCCTTCATACATGCTCCACTCTGCTTTCACTTCACTGTCTCAACTTGCCTCACCACTACTCCTCTGAAGAATCGGTTATTTGGTTCATATGTGTATCGTATCCCTATAGGCAAACTTCAAAGTTCTTTGCTTCAGAGTTATGCATTTCAATGTACGTGACTTTCTTCATAATCTTCTTTTTGCTTTTCTCCATGAGTTTATTTCCTCTGAATCTACAACGATTTATTTTGACCTTTTCTTGCTGCATTTCTAGTTTAGGATGGGTTTGTTGCCGATTTCAGACAACAGCACTATGACTTCGGTGCCTAAATTTGGACCGTCCTTAGATCCTGGGCAGTGTTCTGATCCTGGAGTTGTTGTACTATCTTCTTGCAACTACCAGAAACTCTTTTCCATTTTCAGATCTTTTGACTCTCAGAAGGCCAGTATTGTTAGGGATATTGGATTTGGTGGCCTTCTTCACCTCCCACTTCATCCACGGCTGAATGAGCACCTCTCGCTATGGCTTTATAAGAACTATGATTTCGCCAACAATGTCTTGCGTTTAGTGGAGGTGTTGAACTCAAGTTTGCGGATGTAGATGCACATCTTATTATTGGTCTTCCATTCGATGGTCAGGAGGTGGAGTCAAATATGAGCTATTCTGAGGACATATTAACTGCTTTCAAGAAGATACTCGCCAATGATAGCACTTCCGATTGTCTCACGGTTCCTTTCCTAGAATCCATTTTGACTAGGTCCTACGAATCGGGTTGGAGTGATGCCCAAAAGGATGCTTTCAAGATTCTTTGTTGTCCTCTACTGTCATCTACTTCTGGCGCTGGCGGTCCGATGAATTCCCTACGTAAATTATCCAAAACTTTCTTCTTTGGTGTCAAGCTAGCACATTTCAATTGGGCCCGATTTGTTTCAAAGCAGACTAAGTCGAGCTTGTATGTATGCACAAGCTGAGGCCCGAATGATGGCAATAATAACATTGTTCTCATGGGTTGTTCTCTACTGCTTCAGGTTTGACATTATACACTGGAGTCGATTCAATTAGTATTCAAACTGACTTGCTTAACCCATGTCGTAATTTGACTCCCACTCTATGTTTTCAGGTATTCTATTTGGATAATTTGAATTTTGGCCCATCTTCTCCTTATCATATTATGTTTCCCAGAGCACAAGTTTTCATGCCCGCCACTGGCTGAGAGTTGGACTGGCGGATTTTCTTGGGCTTTCGATGGAAAGCGATGCAATTTGGCAAGACAGAGGTAAAGCATGGAATGTGCCTATGCCATCAATATTCATTCTTCTTTTCAGTTTTCTTAGAATATTTTTCTATTTTTTTTTTTGTAGGTTAGAGCTAGCATTGATGTGTGTTACAGCAGATCTTTGGGAGGAGTATGTAATCCTTGATGCGAGCATGACCTTACTGACTAAAGTTAACTTGTTGAGTTCAATTGTAAGTGTCGAATGTATACAATTTTTATAGGTGGATGATTTACCACTAGACATATTTTGTTTTCAAATCTCATGTTTCTCACAAGCAACAATCCACCTTTTTTGGTTAGGAAAAATTATCACGCTGCCTTGAACTATTTGATCGGTTTCCTCGGCAACTCAATCACTTTAATGTCACTTTGGTCGGACTTGACTCACGATTTACTATTGGCCACTAAAGTTTCATATGAGACTTTTGGTTCCAAAATGAAGGAGATAATCCAAACTCTATCCGGTAAAACTGCTCGCTTGGCAAAGGCGTGCATTATTAAGAAGTATTCTCGAAATGCTTTGTTAGTGATGATCTTGCTCCCCGGAAGAGGAAGAACATTGGTATGTTAAAAGACTTCATTTTCTACATACATATCACATGCGGTGAACAAAATTGTCATTTTCGATATAATTTTAGGTACATCAAGCTCTACGCCCTCAAAAGGCCAAACCTTGCAGGTTAGTGTCCTTTGCATTTTTTACAATTTTCCTGCACTATATTTGGATGCTTTAGGTATTGTGTATGCGATAACACGACTAATGCAAACCAGGTTACCCTCATTTAATTGAAACTTGAGAACTATACTTCAAGCGATGTAATTAGTATGCTGTTTTATTAGACCAACATTGTCTCAATTTTGTTTGTCTTTCCCAAAATATATTAGTAGAGTCATTTTTTATTTCGGTCAGATAGGCCCATGGGAGAATAGTGATTATATCAGCTTTTGTTACTTTTCCTCGTTACACTTTGTTTTAAGCTACCGAAGCATGAAATGGTATAAATGCATCTAATCTATCTCGTTCACCGGTGACCATGCTCAAAGCAACAAAACCCAAACAGAAATATGGTTCTATTTGAGAGGAAGATTATAACAAGTCACTCTAATTTCCCTACCTGCTTTGTCCAATTATTTACGCATGCTAATGCACCAAGACAAATCAAGGCTAAATTCTATAAGTGGATCACAGATGATTCGTTGTCCAGGGATGAACTGAACCGGTATCTTCCCTTTTTTGATGTTTCTATGGTTGTTTTTTTTTTCTTTTTCTCCATCTTCCACAAATTTAACTGGTTCAACTATAATGTCTTTGCAGTGACTGGATAGTTTTTAATGGTCCAATTTCACTAAGTATATCCGGTAATGTAGTTCAAAAGTGTCTTAGAGTCAATGGCTCTTTTGATGTGAGCCTCATTGATGCTATTATGGTGCTCTGGAACCATTTGGATGCAAAAGTTGTACAATCATGTGCCATGTGATGCAGTTACTCGAGAGGAGATGGCGACATTTTCTTCCGGCATCATTTCTTTGTATGTACTTTCGAAATAATTTTTTGTAATCATCATCATAAAAGTCCTCTTGCTGAACATGTTACGTGCAACACGGGGGAAGCTTGGTTCTACAACAGCCGACTACTTGAATTCCACCTTAATACGTTCTTGTTTAATTGGGGATCATATAACATATAGTATTCAGCATTGCCAACGAGGTGAACTTTTGGCACCTCATATGAGTTTTATTTCTCTTCTTCGGTTTATATCATCTAGTCCGTAATGCCGGTTAATGTTTCTACAACTCTATGTACTGCAGTTCATAATGCCGATTAATGTTTACGGATCGTGGAGTCAATTACTTTTGGGACTTCAAAGCGAAGGCAGTTCTTGTCTTGGATCCCATGCTAATGGATTCCTATTCTTCTAAAGTCGGAAAACATAGTTTCTTTGTTTCCCAACTACATAATGCCTTTGTTAAAACGCAAGAACCACTTCTTTTCCGTTGGGATATTGATGAAGTTGGTGGGGGGTGTATATACAACACACTTAGACCGAAAGCATGCAAAATGTTTGGCCATATGCCCTCCTCTTAAATTACTTATCTTGCATCTTACCCAGCTTTTTCATATACATACTCACTGCTTAACATGCAATTTGTTGCAGCCAAAACAGTGGCGTATATTCGGTGTATTATGCTAGGTGTTTTGATGGACAGAAACTGCAAACTTTAGTGCATGGATCTAAAAAGGTATTCAGGCTATCCTATGAAGTTCATTCCTTTTTCTGTGCATCACTCTTTTGATATCTTTATCCATTATGAACTCTTGACTATATATGTAGGCGAATCTAAGTGAAGCTCGCGGCGGAATTCTTCATCATCTATTTACGTGTGAACATAATAGAGGTCACAAACCAAGCAATCTTATTGAACTACTTGGCCGTCTTTGTTTCGAGCTCGAATATAATGTGGCGACAACTTAGGTGATGCCTCTAGTTATAATTCAAAATTTGTGATTACCTACAGTGGAATGAGATTACTGAAATGAGCGACCTTTATGTATTTTAGCAATTACATGTTTGTGGACCATCTTATCATTCCGTTACGTTATTCGATCAACGTAATATTGCTTGGTTGTATGAACAATTACGTACTATTACTTATGAACAGTATTGTTGTTTCGTGTTTCAATCAGTGTAATATGTGAATATCTAGTGGCAGTAAGCTAAACTCTGTTGCCAACTATTTTTTTGCATTTACCAAATTAGAAACTCATTGACTGATAAAACAAAGGATCCCCAATTTTTGCATTCACGTACCTCGGTTTTTTGGGTGACAATTCTTATCATTTCGATTATCTTGTCTTGAGTTCAGCAGTGTTGTTCTTTCAAAGTAAATCTTGTGCTCCTATTGCTTTCCGATAAATCGGTTGCCACTCGCTTCTTCTAACCAACCACCTCGACAAAAAAGAAGTTTAGTTGAGAAATGTTGATTGCTAGAAAACATGTAGCTATACTCACTTCAAGTATGGCTGCAACATTTGAATGAACAGATACCAACACACCTCTCCGTGTTCATGCTACACTAATTTTTCTTTTTGTATCTAATGAACAGTGGACGCTATGACAATAGTGTGGTAACAGTTCTAATTTTCTTACTTTTTTAACAATAATGCATTCTAGTTGCAGCGTGCATTGGTGTCAAACTAAACATCAACTTTATCAAGCAATCATTCTAGTTCATATTAATATAGCACTATCCACGTTGGGATGTCTCAACATACAAACCTGAATCCATATTACAAAAGGCGACACACAATAGTCATGGATACATATAATTGAAATCAACATTGATGTTGCTCTAAATCTAGCACCTAATGAAACTGGACATGGGACTATTGAATTCAGGTACACGTCACATGAGTCAATGAAAATGATCTCCACACTGCCGCTCAGCGCATGCTCATGACCTTTGCGATTATTCAGTGGATAGCCACTCGCATTTGGGCACCTTGTCCTGTTATGCCCAGCTTCCCTACAGATCGTGCGGTGGGGAGTTACCTTTGTTGACATAGCTTTTGGCTTCATTTTCTTAGACACATCCTTGCTCTCTTTGTCGCCTGAACTAGTTTTTTTTCTTTGTTCCATTTTGTTTCTTTTTTGAATTGTAGGCCTATTTTTCTTGTCAACTTTATCCAAGAATGAAACAAACCTTTTTTCCTCCTGGGTTTCCCTACCTTCTTTTTGTCTCGGCGGTGCCTTGATATTCATCACTTCTTCGTCACTCATACCAGCACATGATCCGGATGCACCAAACTGTTTTGCGTAAATTGCGATTAATGTCCGATGAGGCGTAATTTCCCATACCTTGTATCTCATCCTCATGAAATGCTTGATGTGCAGCTTGAGCTTCTTCTTCTTGCTTCTTCATGAACTCATCCACCTTGATGCTTGCCTTACGGAGATATTTCATCACAATAGCGCAAGTATCAAAGTTGAAATTTCCGCTTTTCTTGCTACTTCAAGTGCCTTGCCATAGATTTGAGTTTGCAGAGATATAATTTACCATACTCCTCACTAGAACTAGCACATTTTACTTTTTAAATTATGCGGAATGATATCACGGGCTCTCTAGTCCACCGATTTGCATTACATGACGTCTTTGGTATATGTGGTATGGATGAACACTGTAGATGCAAATACTTATTGATTCTTTTGCATGTTTCGGGGAAACCAAATTTTTTTTATGTTGGCTCCTTTTGTAACGTATTTGCCAGTCGTTGTATTTTTAACTAATGATCTGTATAATTCAATAATAGGATTTAATTCCTACCCTTATTGCAACCCTTCACTATCTCAATACTATCAAACTGGTTAATAGATGTCTTACCCGTAGAATGTGGCAGCATAACAAACCAAAGTGCCTTCGTAAAGGCCACACTCACATTCATATCTTTCACCATTGTTGATGGAAATCACTTTAAACTCCGGTCTTATATAGCGCTGGACATATTCGGCTCTTGTGTGCCTTACAATATATACTTCATTATGCATTGCTCTTGGGAACATCATAGTTGTGTGTTTTGTCCATTTCATCCTTTGAACATTTCATAGACCTTTCTAGTATATATTTGCATAGCATGCCTTTCAACATTCCATATCCTCTTGTTCACCCTAACATCCTACAGGAAACATGTACCCAGTAAATAATTTTAGCCCGTGTTAGTAGATTGATCGGGATAGAAACCTGTTTGGTGATGATTTTACCTGCTTTGTTTCATGCTCAGATCTTTCTTCTTCAGCATACCTCCGATACAAAAAGCTTGTTCAGGTTTGAAACGAACCTGTTCATTGAGCTATTTCATTGGTACCACTGTTTTTAGCATATGATTGGCACTCTCGATCTCGTGTGCTAGTCATTCTTACCTGAGAAAAGTTCCCCTATTGTAGCACTTTGCCCATTTCTCCTTCTTGTCGTATGCTTTGACCATGTAGTGGTGTGATTGTAGGCCATACTTTTCAAGTAACGCATTCCATGCATGGGTGAACTCATCAACAGTAAGCATTTCGTGATTACAGGTGAAATTCATCTTTGAGCGCACAATTCTTCCGAACACGGTCCCAATTCTATTCTTGCATCTCGAAACACATGCCACCTGCACCATAAGTGTGTAGTTCACGGCATGACAACCTTCAATGCTATCTCCATTGCTCGCACTGGTCGGCAAAAAAAAAATAAAAAAAAAATAATTATGCATCTTTGGACTACACATGTAATGATCAGCCATGTTTGCATCGTCTGAAACGTTTTTTGTTAGTATAGTTTTGGTGGTACACCCCCATCAGTGTTAAGAATTCCTTGAAGACCCATTGGAAGCTATCGGTGTCTCATCTCTCATCAACACACCAGCAAAGATTGTGCTCTCGAAAAATGATTATTCACACCAACAAATAGCCCAAACGGCATTTTTGTATATATTTGTGCAGTATGTAGTATCAAAAGTCACAACATCCCCAAAACAGCAATAGTTGCTTCTACTTCTACCAGTTGCCCACATCAGCGTCTTTATTTGGTCCCTGTCATCAAGCTCCACGCTAAACTGAAATCCTGGGTCCTCAGAACGCATCTGCCTGAACAATTCTAAAGTCTTCTTTATGTCATCATCTCGTTGCTCTCTTGCAATTTGTGCACATATGGTTCTTAGTGATCGCCTAGTGAAGGGTATGTTGTTCATGCTACCATACATACTTCCCATTATACAATGCACCTTGTTCAGGGAAATATTATTCTCACGGAGATACTTTACCATGTCCCTTGTTGCTTGGTCTATATCACCATGTGAGTGCCATTCTCTTTTCTCTGCATCTGTTGCTGATAACTCATGGTTGTGTTCTTTTATAAACGATGTTATAAACCAACCATCATCCTCGGTCTTGTGTAGTCTAATCATTGCTTTGCGTGTGGCACCTTTTAGTCCCCGGTCTTTGTCCGCTTGTCATAACCCCGCATTTCGAGACAACATATATATAAGACTTCCCTCTTTTGATCGATTTGTAACAATAAATGTATCACAATGATGCATTTTAGGATAAGATATCTAGAAGTCAAGAATAGTTGCAATTGTTATCAATTACCGCACCGGCAAACAACATCCCTCACTGTCACATATCCGCTTTTGTTCCCATCTACATTTCCTTTTCGAATTCCAAAACCTACCTCCCATGAATAAAGGTTATAGTACTCTATAGCCTACCGCTTCAGAGTCAAACTCCAAACCAACACGTGGTTCAAAAAAATATTCCCTTCCTTTTTTATCACGGTATTGCCTCATTGCCTTTTCCTTTGCTCCCATACCTCGTGGCATTCGAAATTCTTTTTTCGATTGATGCATCTTTGACTCTTCTCCTGAAATGGCAACAAAAGCAGGCTTACATACACCTTATATTGTTGCAATATTAGTGTAATGTAAGTTCAAATGGAAGCAATTTGTTACTAACCTTTTCTTCCAAACTGCTTTTTGTACTGTTGGTCTTTGTTTCCACACAAGCATCTGCTGTAATTTGCTTGTCAACACTGTCGATTTTTCTTTACCGGTTCACCAGTTGAGTAGAATCTGTCCCGGTCAACACTACCCAAATCTTGTTGATTTTCAATAAACATTTCATGCCCCTTGTTCTACATTGTTGACTGAATCAACATATGTGTGTTTCATATTTTCACTTTGCCCATTTCCTCACTTTGACCATCGCGGCAACCATAGAAACACATTCTTTTTCGTCATATCATTCGATCTTTCATTATTGTCCTCGTCGCACTCCTAAAGTAACTAGTTTCATGAACTGAGTCTTCATGCTTTTTTTTTCCTCTCTGTGCATACCCCCCTCGTTCTAAGCATGTTTTCGGCCTTCTAAATTCAGATAGGTCATTTTTGTTTTTATTCGGGCATAACACACCGGTGGTGAAACCAAGCGACAATTGTTGCAGGCTAGTGCATTGACCTATTCCTATGTGAGAAAAGGCATTTGTACTGTTAGTTCGGTAATGCTTGTCTTAACTAGGTCGATAGATATAACAAGACTAATTAAGCTTTCTATTTCCATGTAACCCGGCCCGGTATATTGAACTAACGATTAATCCATGCATCTATTTACCATAATCTATGGTAACATTATGTTATGATCATGATTTTATTTAACAACAAGCGTGTGAAATACCACCAACATATACACCTGTTCTGGATATTCATTTATGTTAGGATGTCAAGAGAGAATTGCATAGATCCTCATGTAATAGTATGCATTCTCAGAGTTTACCTTCCGGGAAGTTAGCTCCTACCGGGATCCATTAATGGACCATTTTTTGCGTCTTCCGACATCTTTTTTGTGCAGGCGTACAAGATTTGCCTCACCCTGTTTTTTAAGATATTGTTTAGGTCTCAAAATTGCGCACACAAGAAAAAAAAAAACAAAACAAGCGTTGTAGTAACGGTAAAAAGAATCAAAACATTATCCAGCTACACACTTACCTTTGCTTTACGAATCCAACAGGGTAGCGGTGGACGAAACAGCGCATCGCAGCCTGGATCCACCTTCGCTGTCCTCGTCATGCTCCGTTCTGCAAGCCAAATCGCCCGGCGGGTAGGCGCCCGAGCTTCCATACTTCGGGTTCGAGGGAAGCTATCCATGGAAGCGACCACGAATCACCTCCCAGATTTTCCTTGCCCCGTTGTTGCTCTGTACGCTTCTATTGGGAAATTCGACGACATCTTCTCCCGTCTCTTTCCGCCCACCCGCTTACTCTACCGAGATCGGCTTCGGCAATGTGCGGTGGTGTTCGGCAAACCCGGCTCCTCAGTTTCTCCACCACACACCCCCCTTTGCCTCTGTTTATTTTTGAATGCGCACGGACCCGACCGCGCTTTATGTATCCCCGTCGTCGTCTTTGTCGGCTTAACGCTGCACGTACAATTCCCATTCTGCCCTTCACCTAAAAGCCAATAACCATGTCAACACAACCCGCCTCCTGCACGAATCTTAATG
>JADLZL010003406.1:0-11809 GCA_015844335.1 Chrysopogon serrulatus
TGGCTGCATGCACCGGGCTGAAAACAAAAAGGACTTCGTTCCACGGCCCAATAAGTCAAGCTCTACGCATTCTGGAACATTATGAAGGACACAAGTGGAGTTAAGCTCCCTTCCCTCCACCCCCAGAATTGGGCTCGTGATCTGATCGACAACAAGATTGTTCCCGTCAAGGTTTCAGCGGTGATCTTGTGTGGAATGTGGGCATTATGGATGTCACGGAATGACAGAAGACATGGACAGACTCAGGTGCCACTGAAGTGCTCAATCCAGTGGGCAGTGGACACAGCGTTCGACCTTTGGCAGGCTTCCAACCAGGGCCGGCTCTATAATTTGAAGGGCCCTTGGGCGAGCAAGAAAATAGGACCCCTTGAACTAGATTATATATAGTATGAATAACAATTTTTTACAGTAATCAATAAATGTTTAGTTCATCAAACATAACAATAGTGTAATAAGAAACTTAAAACAGTAACCATTATAATTACCTCAAAAAAATAATGTTTGATGCCTTGTAAAAAAGCGTCTTCAGGCATTTCTTGATTCAAAAATCTTCAATAAGGTGTCCAAAATATCCTTCTTAGGCAACATCTATCATATTCAAATAGATACATTGAATTAGAAATTTATAACTCTAGGCAAATAAATAATTAGAGAAAAACTAATCTAGGTGTGTTCGTGTTGCATACTGTGATGAGGATCGGCGTCCTTGCTTCTTTGCTACTTGCGGTCTAGGGGAGGACTGAGGAGCGAATCGAGACGGCGGGCGTTGGCGCCCTTACTGGCTTCTTGCTTGCCGGTCGTCGGGCGATGGTGATGGGCGTGGCGAGGTCGCGGCAATGGCCGGCGGCCTAGCGGCAGGATACGATCAAAGCGAAAACAAAACTTCACCTGGCCGCCTAGGCCTCCACTCGATGGATCAGGTGCAAGTTACGTATGCAAGGAAGAGTTACCTACGGCTTGGGCTAGCTTGTGATGGGCCAAATAGAAAATTATATATACTAATTACCTATATAGTCTTGGGCCCCCCATGGGCTCCATGGGCCCCGGCCTCCACTGCTTGCCCCCCCCCCCCCCTCCGAGCCGGCCTGCTTCCAACTTAGGCTATCCCGCACTCTTCGACTCTATATTTATCCTCTAAAAAGGAATATTCTGCAGAATGCAGTATCAAGATTCTCTCCTCTATACAGCTTTCTCCTGCACTCATTCATACTCTACATCATCTTTTATCTACCGTGGGGCCCACTCATCAACTTTTTTTATTCTCTCTCGCATTCTCTCTCTACCACCCGCCGCCTCCCTCTCATTCTCTCTCTCTCTCCCACACTCGTCTCTTCCCCACCTTGCCTCTCTCCGGTCTCCGCCGACTCCATGGCCGGGACAATGGGTGGGCCTCGACTCCAGTGCGAGCGCGCGGAAGGGCAGGCGAGCGCGGCTTCGGCGCTGCGGGCGAGCGCGGCTCCGGTTCGGCGGTCGGCCGACGGAGCCCCTGCCCCGGCCCTGGACGCGCTCGACGTGGCCGCACACCGGTGGAGCGGCGCGGCGGCCATGGACGCGAGCCCGCGGCACCCTTCTTCTCTGGCTTGGGCGCCCCTGCTCGCCGGAGATGGGGACGCGGCGCTGCTCCGGCGGACGACCGCGGGCAGGCGCGGCGGCACTGCTTTGGCGGGCGAGCGCGACGCGGACGGTGAGCTCGCGCCCGGAGTTTGCGAGCCAGCGCGACGCGGACGGCGCGCGCGGCCGGCGAGCCAGCGCGGCACGGGCCAGCGCGGTGCGCGCGAGCGACCGCGGCCGCGGGCTCGCGTGGTGGTCGGCGCGGGGGCGGCGCGGCGAGCTGGCGCGGCGGGCTGGCGCGGGGGCCGGCGGCCCTCCCCAGGCCGCGCGCCCGCGCTGGACGCGGCGCCGGCGGCCCAGGCGAGCTCGCGCCCCTAGCCGTCTCTCCCCGGCGGGGCTCCCGGCCCTCCCTGCCCGCGCGCAGAGCCCGGCTCCTTCACGGCGTGCGGCGGCCGCCTCCTTCCCGGCGCCCGGCGGCCCCGACGGGCGGCCGCGGAACTCCTCGGCGGCGAGCTCTCCGGCGGCCTCCTCCACCACGCCCCTGCTCCTCCTCGCTGGCGCCCCCTCCCTCTCCGTCTGCTCTGCTTCCCCGGCGGGCCGAGCTCCCGGCGCCCCTGCCCTGCTCCCTCGGCGGCGCGTCCACGTGCTGCTGCTCCTTCTCTCTGTTCTCTCGGCCGGCGGACAGCAGCAGGAGCGGGCCCCGCGCGCCATGTGCGTCTTCCCGGACGACCGCTACGACGCCATGAATGGCGTTTCACTGGCGCGTCCGGTTGCATATCGGGGACGATACCGTTCCCCGCTGCAGCTCTTCCGTCCGCCGTGGCTACGGTACATGTGCTTCCGGATGGGATAACGTGTGCGAGTGCAGATAGTCTTAGACTCAACCCGTGACACGTCAAGGAAGGCAACCTGGACTCGGCCAATAGCTGATTGGACCAAGTGCAACGTCGATGCCTCATTCAGCGCCCGGGATCGTTCGGCATCAACTGGGATCATTCTTCGGGACTCTGATGGTAGGCCATGTGGTGGGCAAGCAAAGTGGTATGATCTATGCCTGAGTGCTCTGGCTGCTGAAGCGCGTGCCCCTTGTGATGGGCTGATCCTAGCCCGACAGCGTGGTGTTCAGAAAGTGCAACTGGAATCTGATTGCATGGTGCTGGTGAATATGTGGAACAATCGGTCTGCCCAGAGATCGGAGATAGCGTCGTTACTAGCTGAACTTGAGGAGTTGAGCCGGAGCTTTGAAGGTTTTAATTTCAGTTATATAAGTAGAAATTGTAATAAGGTAGCTCATGAATGTGCCCGATTGGTGTCTAACAGTTCGCAGGTGGTAGAGTGGCAATTTTCCGGGACTAGCAGACATCATAAACTCGGATTGTAATTCCGTTATCATATAATGAAGCTCCGGTTTCCCCCTCAAAAAAAAAAAAAAAAGTCAAGCTCTACTTTGAGCTGTCTAGATTAGGGCTTTTCCTATGTTAGAAAAATGCAATTCTAGACTAGTAAATTAATAAACTATCTTAACTTTCACTATGTTTATACCAAAAGTATCGATATCTACAATACCAGTAAATAAGTATAAGTATTTCTTAAAACTTTCAAAATTTTAAAGATATATTCTAGGGCGTTGGTATTCCATCGCCATTGTGTTAATCTTCTTCAGTTTTTCGCTTTTTTCTTCCTTTTCAAAAATGATGTAGCATGCTCTGTTCTGATATTCTCTGATTCTTTTCCATCGCTAACAGAGTAACATTCATCCTACTTCGTTCTCTACTTCTCTTCATCCGTAGTGCCAGATAAGACAACATTACGTTTTTAGAAAAAGAAAACACCAATGATATTCGCAAACCCGAATTCTTGCACAAAGTAACGGAATGGCATTTCATGGGCCATAAGGTGCCCACCTATCAAACCCATTACGGACCAAACGACCTACTAGGCTGTTTTTTCCTTCTTGGGCCAACGAGGAGGACGAGGAACACCTCTTTTGCCGCATCCCTTTTTATGACTTTTCCTTTTAATTTATTGTTTTCTTTTTCTATTTCGTAATACTCAATTTTATCTTCTTGATGAGAAAAACGTTGTAACTTCATACGAACCAGTCGCTGTGCAGCACAGCAATAACATCGTCCTTTCCACGGGCTACTTCTTATTCAGTCATGACTGCATTGTTTGGTTTGATTTCATGAATCTGAAGCATCACGAACGGGACTAGTTCGTATCGTACTCACTGATGACCTGTTCGTCCATTGCTTCGATTGTGGAGAATCGGAGCTGGAGCTTGGGGGGTTTCAGGAATGGGAACCTGGCTGATGGAGCTTCCCAATGTTACTAAACCATGCATGGAAACAAATTTGGTACACAAATAGAAATCGACACTCCTGCGCCGCAGGATCCAATGTGCTGTCAAGGGTCAATCAAGAGTGTCATTGGAGGTTCCAAGGTTAGTTCGATCTTCAGTTGGCGTTGGGTAGGCTACTCCCTGCTTTCAGTCATGAAAACTTCAGCAGACACGAAGAATTATGCAGGTTGACAGTAGAGAAATGATGTGGACAACAAAAGGCCTTAAGCTTCTTCCAAAACTTTTGTGCTCGACAAGTTTTAGCCATAGAGTCTTAGTCTCTTAGAAGGGAAGGAAGTCATGGATTTGATTTAATTCTGCCGTCAAATTAACCCTGAGTGTCCTGTTTGCTTTTGGTTAACTCTTTAACTTTATGTCTTTGTTTATACTCCGTGATGCTCTGCAGGCTGCAATTCATCATTGGCCTGTTTCCACAAACATGATGAACATGCAGCTGAAAGAGACACTGATGCGTTAGCCTTTTTAGTGTATGCCTGACTAACGGATCGGAATATGCAAACGGAGACCGTAACTAACCGGACGTGATACTACTATGTACATACGCACTGTAAACAAAGCTTAAAGTTAGTGAATGAATGCTACTTCCCAGCTATATATTGACCTACGATTAGTCTCTTGCGGTTAAGGCTTTAATTTGTAGGTCAGGAATTTATTACTAGCGCTGATGGAGTCTCACTCTCACCACAATTGCGCTAGTTACATGCCATCTGCTCCATAATAGTATAGTACATGGACTTCTCCAAAACGTTATAAACCTTAGCTTGCAAGCCAGATTAGGCAGCTCTGACTTTGCAGATAGGTACATTACTGGTACTATAATTAATGAACAAATTATCTTGCAGATAGGTACATTACTGGTACTTTGCAAGCCACAGTTGCTTTTTCACTTCTTTAATCTGTGTATCGATCAGAACCACCTTCCTAACTTCTCTATCTCCATTGTTTATACATACGCACAGAACAGAAACTAATAATACAGTACGTTTTGCGCCATGATTTTGGAGAACAATTGAGACGCGTTGATGCACAGTTCATACTAGCAGTTTAGGTGCACCAAAACCTATGAGATCAAGGAGTAACAACTCTCTCAGACTCACCTAATAAACGGAATCTTTTACCACAAGGGATCGGTTAGCACCTGCTGCAGTTTGCAGTGCCAGTGCACTCACCTGCAGTATTGCAATGTCGGTGCTTCGGAAACTCCATGCCGCAATGGTATGCGCGCGCCGCCCATATCTCCCCACGTTCGTTTGCGCTTTAGGATTCGTGCCAGCGCCCTTCCCACGAATCTCGGAGCAGCCACAGCCACATGATAAAGGTGGCTTGCGACGAGCAACCGCCGGATCCTGCAAATTTCCTCGGCCCCGATCGTTGTCGTCGTCCCAGGTGGCAAGATGACTGGTTGCACCCCGCTGCGGAAGGCCCGGAGCTCGGCCAGCGTCGCCGGTGGCGCACTCGAGGAGGCGTGTCTGATGGCGGAGGCACCGGGCAAGAAGCCCCACGCGAGGGCGGCGGCGTGGGGCGTCACCGGCCAGCTCAACTTCAACACGTTCGTGCTACTGCTCTTCTTCTTGTTCGTCGTCCTCGCCATTTCGGTCACCACCACCAAGAACGGCAGCGGGCCCGAGCAGGAGCAGCGGGAGACGACGACGACGACGACCGCGCCGCCACCTGCGGATGACGCCGGCGGCGCCGGCGGGCAGGGTGAGTGCGACATGTCGTCCGGCCGGTGGGTGTACGACGACGCGGCGTACCCGCTGTACGAGGAGAGCGCGTGCAAGTTCATGTCGGACCAGGCGGCGTGCGGCAAGTTCGGGAGGACGGATCTCAAGTACCAGCACTGGAAATGGCAGCCGCACGGCTGCGATCTTCCCAGGTGCGTGCTGATAGATGCTGCATGCATGCGTAGGTGCTGTGCCGAAAATGCAGTTGCTTGGCCAGCTGCTGATGAACGCCGCCATGCTCACTGGCATCTGTGCAGGTTCGACGCGGTGAAGCTGCTCCAGAGGCTGCGCGGCAAGCGGCTGGCCTTCGTCGGCGACTCGCTGAACCGGAACCAGTGGATATCCATGGTCTGCCTCATCGACAGCGCCACCCCCATGCTGCACAAGTACATGGCCGGCGGCGGCGATAATAGCTCTCTCGTTTCCTTCAAGATCCTTGTACTTACAATACAGCCGATCTCCACCATGTCGTTAAAATTCATATATGCCACATTGCCAGCTGAGTGAGAATGACGGCATCAAATTCTGCGTGCAGGAGTATAACGCGTCGGTGGATTTCTACTGGTCGCCGCTGCTGGTGGAGTCGAACTCGGACCATCCGGTTCACCACCGGGTGGCGGACCGCGTGGTGCGCGCCGGCTCCATCGATAAGCACGCCAGGCACTGGGCCGACGCCGACGTGCTCGTCTTCAACTCCTACCTCTGGTGGCGCCGCCCGACCATGAAAGTCCTGTGAGTGTCTGTGGTCTGTCTCACTGTCTGACTGACGGGTGACGATGATGCTGACACTGACCGTGCATGCGTTCGGTGCGGCGTACGTGCAGGTGGGGATCGTTCGAGGCGGCGGCGACGGAGGGCGTTCACAGGGCGGCGTACGAGGTGACCGACAGCCTGCGCGCGTTCGAGCTGTCGATCAAGACGTGGTCGGAGTGGCTGGAGCGCCACGTCGACCGCGCCCGCACCCAGCTCTTCTTCACAAGCATGTCCCCGACGCACCTCCACTCCGACGAGTGGGAGGCGGCCGGAGCCGGCCGGACCGCCGGCAACCACCAGTGCTACAACGAGACGGAGCCGATCATGGCGGAGGGTCACCGCGGGCGGGACACGGACCCGGCGTTCGCGCGCGCCGTGGAGGCGCAGGTGGCGCGGCTGGGCGCGCGCGGCGTCGCAGTGCGGGTGCTCAACGTGACGCAGCTGTCGGAGCACCGCAAGGACGCGCACCCGTCGGTGCACCGGCGGCAGTGGAGCCCGCCCACGGCGGCGGAGCTGAAGGCGCGGGCGCTCGACCCCAGCAGCGGCGCCGACTGCATCCACTGGTGCCTCCCCGGCGTGCCCGACTTCTGGAACCAGATGCTCTATGCACACCTCATGTCATCGTCGTAGCTACTAGGTGGGGCGGCATGCCCCGATTTCGCAGATCATGTTCTTTTTTATTATTTGTCTAATTTAGGTATTATGCTTTGCGAATGTAATTTTTAAAATTCTTTAAAATTATATTATAATTATAAAGTAACAGCGTAGTTTGTAGTCTCGTAGACTGAATGAGCACGGGCAGTACACAGCTCGGTCGTCCTATCCAGCATACTGATCACTGGCTCAGTGGACAGTGGATACTGAGCATAGGGATCACCGAAATGTAAAATTCTCTTATTTTGCTCTTATCCCAAATCTCATGGGCAGTGGATATGGGTTGGGGCGTGTGGTTGGCCAAGTCAGCAACTATGCACACCAATAACAATAATAGAGCCAACTTTCTAACACATATAAGCCTTTAAAAAGAGAAAAAATAAATCAGCCTAATATGTTTGCACAGAAATACGTGTGAGCATGGACCATGAATCATAGACAAGTTGTGAAGTTTTTGCGGAAACGTGTTCAATGATATGACTGATTTGATTGACTCGAAATAACCTGTTTTTTTAAAAGAAAAGGAACTATATTTGCCGGTTATTTTCGGGTCACCTATTAGTGGATATTATGCGTCTCTGGTCTATCCTCTAGTCTAGAATCAGAAAGAGATCAGACATGCTAAGGTTGATGCGAAAATCTTCATAGCTGAGTTCTCCAAGTCTCCATCATCATAAAGCCATAAGCTAGCTTGATGCTAAGAAGATACTTCATAGATGTTGGTTAGCCCGATATTGATGCAGAGGCCGAAAGCCCAAGCTACATAAACTGTCCTGATACTTTTATCTTACGTACGTAAATTACTCATCATTGTCAAGCAATATACTATCACTATCACAGAGAACGAGACAAAACAAGTAAAGCAAGGACATTGACGAAAAGCTCCGAAGGGTCTTCGGTGACTATTGGGCCTCTTGCCGCTACGGGCCCGGAATTGGTGGCCCATTAGCCAACTGGTTCTATTTGTATTTTGTAGTTTCTGAAAGGGGGAGGAGAGAACTCTGAACAGAACGACGGTGACTGGCCTCGCCCGGAAATCTTCCCTGCCGACCAGTCGGACGGGAGCCCTCCGCCGACCCCTCCATGAATTTTCGAGTGCACGCGATGACAGCCCAAGGGAGTGCGAGATGGCCCAGGCGGAGGCCCACGATAGCTCACGTCGTTTCCACCCACGTGATAAGGCATTCTTTCTGTTGATTACTCATTTGCGATGCGCTGTAGGTTCAGGTAGGTGAGTTTTCTCTTTTTTCTCCCCTTTTAGTTTTTCTATTTCTTTTTTCTTTTTTTTCCTTTACTCTATGTAGTTTATTTCTCCTTTTTATTTTATTTTATTTATTTTGTGTTCTTTTTCTTTTTTTTACAGTATGATGTTCATTTTATTCATTTTCTTTTGCGCTAATCAATAATTTTAGATATCATTTATTTTCATGGTCTTTGTTTTTCTTTGTGTTACTTCACCCTTTATGTTTTATGTGGATTTTTTTCATTTTGGTCTTCATTTTTATATTTTTATTTTACTCTAATTGTTCTTTGTTTTAATCACTTTCATGCTTTAGTTTTCTATTTCCTTTTTTTTCAATTTTATATGCCACATGAGATACATGTCATGTTGCGTAGTATAACTGTGGAAATATTTATTTATTTTTCAATTTTATATGCTACATGTAAGATATTTTATATTTATTTCCTTTTTCAATTTTATATGCTACATGTAAGATATTTATTTATTTTTCTATATGTTTATCATTTTTTGTTTAAGTTTTCATTTTCATCTTTTTGTTACTTTACTCTAATTAATCACTTTAATAATCTTGTTTTTTTTCTCTTTTTTTCTAGATATACGTGATGTTCTATAATTTATTTTGTCATGCTCACGTAACTTATATGTGATGTTCACATAACTTATATGTGATGTTCCGTAGTATATATGGAATGTTCTCCGATATATTTATATGTCTTGTTCTATGATGTATTTGTGATGTTCACATAGCATACATGTGATGTTCTACAATGTATTTTTTGTGATGTTCACGTGCTAAACATGTAATGCTCTATCATATGTTTTGTAATGTTCATATAATATACATAGCCCTTTTCTATTAACTTCTCATTTTCATTTTCATTTATTATTTTACTATAATTAATTCTTTTCTGGACATATCTTACTTTTCTATTTTTTCTATAATTATTATAATTACTTTAATGCTTTTTATTTTTTACTTTCTTAGTTTCAACATTCAATGAGATGTGATGTTTGCGTAGTATATATATATGCGATGTTCTATGATATATTTTTTATGTTCACATAGTATACATGTAATGTTCTATAATGTATTTTTTGCGATATATCAAGTAGGATATGTGTGGTGTTCTATCATATATTTTGTAATATCCACATATTATATATTTGATGTTCTATGATATAATTTGTGATGTTCGTTTTCTCTTTGGAGTATGTTCTATCATATTTTTTTTTGTTTCCCATATTTTTCCATGATATGTCTGTGATGTTTAGTTAGCACCATATATGTGATGGTGTATGTTGTTTTTTTTTTATTTTGCACATAGTATGTATTTATTCTATGATATGCTTTATTTAGATTTATTTACTTTTGGTTATTTTCAATTCTGCTATTTTTTATATTTTTATTTTGTTTTCTCTATTATGTAGTTTTTATTCTATTCCTTTTTATATTTATTTCATAAGATGTCAAATGGTATATCTTAGTCTAGAACCTTATCCTTCTATAAGAGTGTAACACTTTTTCTTTGACTTAAATGGAACCATACAGTTTATATTAAACAAAATTCCACATCTTAATCAAAGCAGTAGCATGGTGTAGTGGTGGAGAGCGAATCTCTTAATAGGTGCTTTGTTCGACACTATTTTTGCTTAATATTTCTCCTCCTCGTTTTGGAAAAAGTCTAAATACCCCCCTCAACTATCATCATTTGTCTAATCTAGACCCTGATCTACGAAACTGGGTAAGGAACACCTTAAACTTTTGAAAACAGGGCAAATAACCCCCTGGACGGTTTTGGAGAGCGGTTTTGTCTACGTGGACGTCCAGGTTGGCGTGTGTTTTACACAGTGGCGTATGGGATGGCTTGACTGAGTTGCTGACTAGGCTAAGAAGATGGGTCCCACCTGTCAGGTGCAGACGCTTTGACGCTTTTACATGGTGCGTGTCCGCCGGAGCTCGTCCATGGGGCAGCGGCCTGCGAGGTCATGCGGCGCTCCACCTCGCTTTAATGCGCTTGGGGTGGCGCAAGCGGCGGCTCGACCGACTCATCGATTTAATCGGGGCGGCGCTTGCGCACGCCGCCCACATCGTCATAGCCGGGGCCATCGGCGGCTCCTCGTCCTCCCGCTTGACCTTTTTGGTCGCCGCGGTAGATGGTCGTCTCAGGCGCGAGGGGACGCGGTCGGCGGGTTCCGCGTCGACGACCTTGAACTCGGCGGCGTGCATGTTGCAGCGCAAAGATGAAGCGGTTGCCCTGCACACACCGGCCGCGGCACGTCGCTACCAAAGTAGGACTTCAGTGCGCCTCGAAGACGACGCGGATGTTGCTCCGCACCCTTCCGTCTGGAGAGGATGCGCCGAACACTGGCGTAGCGCAGCGGTCTCCGTGAAAATCTCGCTGTAACGCGGTGGCGGGGCCGGCGCCACCATGGAGTTGTCGATGGCCACCTCCTCGTCGCCCGTCTCCGCCGGGGAGAGCGGTTCGGTGCCTTCTTGCACTCTAGGATCGCCGTGCTAAAATCTTTCTTGTCGTCGATGTACTCACGTCCATCTTGCTGCTGCTCGACATGGTATATAGATCGATCTAGTTTCGGCGACGAGGCACAAAGCAAGCAATTGTCAATCAATCAATCTACTTATACGGTAGATAGATCCCGTAATAAATGGACGCCAATTACAAGCAGGAGGAGACTCGCAGCCGCTGGGAGGTGCTAAACTCGATTGCTCTGGTCACCATTACGATGCTGAAGTAGACCCCCTCACTAAAGATCATAGACCGGTGTCGGCGGTGTTGCAGCCAAGCACGCACACGAGGTGAACCTCTCGATCTCTGGATTGCCCGAGCCTCGCGGGACGCTGGGTCATGCGCGCGCCCGCGCCCGCTGCTCACAACCGCGGAAGAGCCTGGTCCTTGCCCGGCCCTTTACTTCCGCGCTCGTCACGGACGCCGCCGAAGCAGGAGCCTCACCGCCGCCCGTACAGCTACGCTTCGTAGCGGCAAGGCCTCGCCCGGCCGCCGCTCTTGCCACGGCCTCGTCTTTGTTGTGGCTCTTATTGCCGTGAGCTTCGCGCGAGCCGCACGCCCGCCGGTGGGTCAAAGCGTCCGCGCCTGCGGTGGGGCCCATCTTCTTAGCCTAGTCACACAATTTGGGCCAAGCCATCCCATACGCCACCGTGTAAACCACGCCAACCCGGGCGTCCACGTAGGCAAAACCGCTCTCCAAAACCGCCCCAGGGGTTATTTGCCCTGTTTTTCAAAAAGTTTAAGGTGTTCTTTACCCGGTTTAGGTAGATCAAGGTCTAAGTTAGACAAGTCTTTGATAGTTGAGGGGGTATTTAGACTTTTTCCTCCTCGTTTTAGTTCACGGACTTGTGTAGGCGGGGAAGGCCTGGTCGGCGCGATGCTGCGTAGCATGGGCCGCAAAACGGCCCAGTTGGCGCGCGTGACGGTTTTTATTATTCTTTTTGGGGAGGGGCGAGCAAGGGGGGTCGGCGCTCGGTTTGCTTCCACCAGGGTCGGC
>JADLZL010003407.1:0-49907 GCA_015844335.1 Chrysopogon serrulatus
ACCCCAACCCTAAGTACCCTTGCTTTCATGTGCCAACACCAAAGTATCTCACCACTCGTGCACGTGTGTTAGCGTTTTCCAAATGAATTTTGCAAGAGTCAAGGTTAGCTCACTAGGTTCTAATGCAATGCATGAAGTCAAACACCTAGTGGCACTTGGATAACCGTTTTCAACACATGATCACTCCTCTTAATAGTACGGTTATCTATCCTAAATGTACTCACACCCTTTATGGTGTCTTGAGTACCAAAAGCAAATGGCCTTATAGGTTATATGTAGGATCTGATGGACGTCAGCTGAGGCCTAGAGGGGGGCGAATAGGCCTGCAAAAACTTAGCTCCAAATTTTATCAAATACTGGAGTAGGGCGGCACTGCCGGCCTCTCCAAAACAGAGGAAACTGAAATCTGATTTCGCAGTTAGAATCTACACAGAAAGTTCTACACAATTCTACAATATCATCCAGAGAGCCAGCTCGAAGACTGGTTACCACAGAAAACTTAGAATATGCAAGATTGACCCAAACCCTAACCAAACTACTCAAGCAACCACAATCACACCAGCACGCGGAGACAAGTATTTATCCCGTGGTTCAGCTCGCCACCAAGGCTTGCGTACCTCCACATTGTTGAGGAAGCCACAAAAGGCTTGGGCTTGCCACCAAGGCTTGCCTTATCCTCGTTCTCAAGTCAAGAGTGTTACCTCTTGAGATGAGGGGTGATTTACTAGCTGAAGATGATGGTTATAAACCTCCCAAGGCTGCCACAATCGTTGGCAAGCTCAAGGGCGACGCCTAGCCGGCTAGAAGCAAGCTCCAAGAGTAATAAACCCTAGGGCTACCGGCCAAACGTGAACCAAATGCTCTTTTGACTTTGGAAATCAGTGGATCTGCTCTCTAATCGAGTTTTGCTGCCTTTTCTCTCAAGATTTGATGGTGGAAATCAAAGATTTGCTTGGGAGCTTGAAGGAGCAACAATGGAGGAGAGAGAGGGGAGCACTGGTTCTGTTTCCGTCGAAATGAACGTTGGGGACGGCGTGTGTTACCGTTGAGGAAGACAGGAGAGGGTATAAATACCCCCCTGGTCCAACGGTGATATCATGGGCGGCTTGCCGCTCGCCAAAACAGTATATTTTGAAAAACTGTTTACGTGGCTGTTTTGGCTGGGTATGATGATGTTCGGAGAATGTTTGAGCATCTGATTCAACATTTGGTCAACTGCCCTAAAGTCCCCCTTGATAGTACGGCTTTTCCTAAACTCAAATTCAAAAACAAAATGAATATAAACGCCATGGAGTTGAGGTAGCCACCATTTTGAGTTGGGGGGTTCTTCAACCTGTTCATCATCATCCTTTTTTTTAATTACCTGCTTGACATCTCGACAAATCTCATTAGTCCTCTAATTTGGTGGTCATTATCACCAAAACCCACATTAGGGCTTGATTGCACTTACAATCTCCCCCTTTTTGGTGATGATGACAACCCAATTAGAGCTTACAAAAGATACAATCATAAACTGAGATTTTCGAGCCATGGATATAGAAGCCTCCCCCTAAATGTGTGAAGTGGAATTTGAATTTCCAATTTGGCATAAAAGCCAAGTTTCACACACTTTTGTGATTTGGGGCCTCCCTCTATATCCATGCCTGTTGTGGGGTGCTGAGAAACTGTGTCAAATAATATCACGTGATGCATAAGACAATATAAGCACACATGGGTGCCGATCGCAACAGCCTGGGCGTCCTTTGCCGCCCCTAGGGGGCGTCCATCTGTCGCCGCGGGCGGCTTTCCAGACTCAATATGGGCAACACACAGCAGCAAACACATATATAAAACAATATGATTTCACAATATGACAAGCAGATAACATACTAATAGACCAAATCCATATCCGAGACGAGTAGAGTGAAATAAGTAGCAATATTACAAACAAAGTTTTAAACGACACTCAAACTCTCAATCTAACGTTACTCTCGTAGGATCTAGACATGAAGCATAGCTGCAACTACTACTCATGGCGCGAAAAACGAATTGACCCATTGACCCCCCTAATTTTCTCCCCCTTTGGCATCAAGTACCAAAAAGAGAAGATAAAAGAAGGGAAATCACTCATGATCGCTATCGGACTCGACGACGGCGCGTCCCTGACGGTGTGTGGTGCCGGTGAAGCGAGTGGAGCGCGTCGAACGACGAGGAGGAACATCGTGGGAAGACCCTGCCTCCTGCCCACAGTAGTGTCCCTCCGACGCCTGTAGTAGCCGTGGAAGAGTCTCCCCGAAGCTCGGGGTCCTCATAGACGCCATGCAGCCCCTCATCACCATCGTCATCATCATCATCATCATCCTCATCCGTGTCTGACAAGCGAGGAAGGTCAGGGAACTGTGGTGGAGGCTCAAGAGGTGGTAGAGGTGGAAGTCCCTGAGCCTCTTTGGTAGCTGCAATCGCCCTCCGTGTCTCCATTCTATCCTCATAGTCACTCCTTGCATGTAGGAGCAAGTGGTGAACACGGCCTTCATCCATGCTGCAAGCTTCTTGAACCCTGATCTCTTCTTCCTTCTCCCACCACCCCTGGAGGACTCAGGAACGTCTCGGTGTGAGGAGGAAGTGCCTCTAGTGGAGTGGTGACCTGCTGCCCCGCCATGTGTCTTCTTGATTGTACAAGCAGTGTGAGTGCAATCCTTTGGGAACCTCATCCCAGTGACTCTCTCAATCATAAACATGAGGTAAGGAGCATATGGAAGCTCCCTCCTCCCATCATCCATAGCAAAGCTCAACTCCACCCACATGAAGCGAGGGACATTGAACTTCTCACCACTAGGAAAGCGAGATAGGACATTAGTGATAAAGCCATTCAGATCAGTAGCATTGTCCTTGGGGTTGATGGTAGTCCTGATGATGTTGTTCATGAGGTAGTAGAGACTCCTCAACCCTGTCCTCCTGCCATCTGCCTCACTAGGTCTCACCCACATGAAGCTCACCTCAGAAGGCTCAAGACGGCGCTCATTGTGGATCCGACTGTATGTCCGGTGCACCTGCCCAAAACCAAGAATGCGACAGAAAGTGACAAAGTCAATCCTGTAGTGCCTTCCATCTATCATCCAGTGTATCTCATCACTCTCCTTGTTCCAGAAGTAGGTGGCATGGAACTGAGCAAGCACCTCTCTGTTCCAATCATACCTGAAACCCATGATATCAGTGAGCTCAAAGTGGTCACATGAGTTGATCACAGCAGCAAACTCAGGCTCATTTATGTCCTCTAAGTCCTCAAAGTCAATGTACTGCATCTTGCAGATCTTCCCCTTGGGCTTGGATAGAATGGCTGTGGCATAAAAGTTGGAATGGAATACATTCCAAAACCTGTAGTCAATGCCAGTGGATTTGGGCATCTCATAGGGATCAACCTCTCTTGCTTCTTCAGTGCCCTTCCAACTCTTGGAATAATCAACCACTACATGCTGCAATATGTTCTCAGGTGCTCTCAACTCAAACTCGTCGGAGTTGTTTCTCATGTAGCTATCATCGAACTGAGAGATGTGCAGAGGGGTGCTAGGTGGCACACGGATAGTGTAACCAATTCTCTGAAGGTGCTCCTCATTAGCTTCTTCTCGTTCACGTGCTGCTGCATCACGGTACACAGCGGAGCATCTCCCCCTGCCTCTGCGGATCTGCTCTTTTGTCAACAACTTGCGCTTCCCTCTGCCATCATCTCCACCTCCTTCCATCTATGCAAAAGTATGTCCAAATAAGAAACTGTACAAATGTGGTAAAGAAGAATGGCTAAGAAGTAGTATAGGCAAGAGAGAGGAGTCAGAACATGAGCATGGAAATTGACCGGACAGATTTATCCCATGGAGGGCGGCACTGCCGCCCTGGAGGGCGTCACTGCCGCCCAGGCCAGTTTCACAAGATCAAATTCAGCTTCTTTCCTCTTGCTCATTCTATTTCTTAGCTACCCTTCAGTGGACACAAATATGCAGTACGTGGACAGAATAATACACATGCTCATAACCATGGATTTGAGAATAATATTGACTTGAGAAATAGGATGGATGTGATTGGGATTGAGATGCATTGTTTCAAGATTCCAACACTTGGATAGAGCTGCTCCAATGCAGTTGCCAAGGGCGTCAATGCCACCCTTACGCCGCGGCACTACCGCGGGGCAATCCTCTCTCCAACGGTTGGATTTTCAAATCAATACAAATCAATCACCAACACTTTTTCCTACAGCCCAAAGCCACCAAAACCAACAGAAATCCATGGCTAGAACTTGAGCATGGCATAGATCGAGAGGGATATAGGGTTTCACCTGGTTCCACGCCTAGGAGAGGGAAAGGAAGAAGAGGTGGCCGAGCCCTTGCTTTGGCCTGCCCCCCACCAGCACCAGAGGAGAGGGTGGAGGGCACCGCTGCCCTGCTGCTGCCGCCGGTGGAAGGGGCAGCCGCCGGCCCTCTGCCCTGTTCCTTTCCGTGAGAAGAAAGAGAGGGAAGGAGGGGAGAGCGGCGTCGGCCAGGAAGAACTGAGGGAGAGAGAGAGAGGTACCGCGGCCCAGAGATAAGAAAAGAAGGGTAAAACACGGGCCAACAGTAAGAAGTCGGGTTCGGACATCGAACAGGCGTGCCTTGCCGACCCCTAAGGGCGGCTGCACCGCCGCCCCGCCCAACAGAAGCGGGGGTGACTATAAGCTTTACTCCTCTCAACTCACCTCAGATATGGCTACCAGATCTGCAAGTTTCATGACCAGAGACAAATAAACAATACAAACCATGGTCATGCCACTTGAAGATGATTTTGAAATCAACTTTGAAGCACATAAGTAAACTTTTTCAATGATTTGCCTATCATACTAGTTGAACAATCAGAGGCATGCTATATTTCAAACCACGTTACGAGAATCAAGGATATTCAATTCATTTCGCAGCGCACAAAACCTTGACTCATCGAGAGGCTTAGTGAAGATATCGGCTAGTTGTTTTTCGGTGCTCACATGGCGAATTTCGATATCTCCTTTGGTTTCGTGGTCTCTCAAGAAATGATGACGGATGTCAATATGCTTGGTTCTAGAGTGGCTCACGGATTATTTGCAAGCTTTATGGCACTTTCATTGTCACACAAAAGTGGGATTTTGGTGAATTGACATCCGAAATCTCGAAGGGTTTGCCTCATCCAAAGTAGTTGAGCGTAGCATGCACCCGCTGCAACATACTCGGCTTCGGCTGTGGATAGAGCTACACAATTTTGCTTCTTAGAGCTCCAAGACACTAGGGACCGTCCAAGGAATTGACATGTCCCCGAAGTGCTTTTTCTATCTACTTTGCAACCGGCGTAATCGGAATCCGAATACCCAAGTAGATTGAACTTGGAGCCCTTGGGATACCACAAGCTAAGGTTAGGTGTGTGAACTAGATACCTCAAGATTCTCTTAACAGCCACTAAGTGACACTCTTTCGGGTTGGCTTGAAATCTAGCACACATGCACACACTAAGCATAATATCAGGCCTAGATGCACACAAATAAAGAAGAGAGCCGATCATGGAACGATATACCTTAATGTCCACGGCTGTCCCTTCCTCATTGAGATCAAGATGTCCATTTGTTCGCATGGGAGTTTTGATAGGCTTTGCTTTCTCCATGTCAAACTTTTTCAGCATGTCGTGGGTGTACTTGGTTTGGCTAATGAATGTCCCTTCCTTCAATTGCTTGATTTAAAATCCAAGGAAGAATTTCAGCTCACCCATCATGGACATCTCAAATCTCTTGGTCATGATCCTACTAAACTCCTCAACATACACATGGTTAGTACTACCAAATATTATGTCATCGACATATATTTGACACACAAATAAATCATTACCAACTTTATGAGTAAAGAGTGTAGGATCAGCTTTGCCTATTTCAAAGCCTTGTTTAAGCAAGAATTCCTTAAGGCATTCATACCATGCTCTTGGTGCTTGTTTCAGCCCATAGAGCGCCTTTTGGAGTTTGTAGACGTGGTTGGGAAACTTGGGATCTTCAAAACCCGGTGGCTGCTCAACATAGACAAGTTCTTGTATTGGGCCATTGAGAAATGCACTCTTCACATCTATTTGGTACAACTTGAAGTCATGATGTGCAGCAAAAGCTAGAAGCATTCGGATTGCTTCAAGTCTTGCCACGGGTGCATAAGTTTCTTCAAAGTCCAAGCCCTCTAATTGAGTGAAGCCTTGAGCCACCAATCTTGCTTTGTTTCTTGTCACCACGCCATTTTCATCTTGCTTGTTGCGGAAGACCCACTTGGTGCCAATAACATTTGTATTGGGCCTTTCCACCAAGGTCCACACTTGGTTTCTCTCAAAGTTGTTGAGCTCTTCTTGCATAGCCATCACCCAATCCGGGTCTCCAAATGCTTGATCTACCTTGAGAGGTTCCAAAGAGGAAACAAACGAGTAATATTGACAAAAATTTGCTAAATGAGAATGAGTTGTTACCCCCTTTCGAATGCTCCCAAGGATGTTGTCAACGGGATGATCTCTTTGTATCGTTTGACGTAGCCTTGGATGCTCAATGGCTTCTTTGCTCTTCTTGTGGACATCATCTTCTTCTTGTTCAAGAATGGGCTCAAGATTTAGCCACGGAAGTGGTGTTGCAGGAGTCGGGGGAAGCTGCTGCCGGGTGTGCCGAGGGGCGACTTGCCGCCCTGGCTGGTTTTACGCAGTGTGTGTGCTGCACTTGCTTGTCGAGTACGTCAGCGGAAGTTGGTACAGCAACACTTTGGGGATCCTCCTCTTCAGTAGCTTGATCTTCTTGTGGTCTAATATCACCAGTAGTCATTTGCTTGATTGCCTCACATGGTGGATCCTCCTTGCCTACAACACTTGAATCAATTTGCTCTACTTGAGAGCCATTAGATTCATCAAATGTCACATCTACCGTGACTTCAGTTCTACCCAAGGTTTTATTGAAGACACGGTAGGCATGCTCATTTGATCCATAACCAAGAAGAAAACCTTCATCAACTTTAGGTGCAAATGTTGGTATTTTTAACTGCACTCCATTAAATAAGTTTTAAGTAGGATTATCCGCAAGCGCACAAATATCATACCGGTGTCACATTTTACCGGAGGTTTTAAATATCGTATCCACAGGGGAACGGTTGTGATAATGACAACGTCTATAGACTTAACCCTACAATTAGGCTAGATAATATCAAGAAAAAAGGAAATAGCTATTGTACTCTAGTTCCAATAACCGGTAAACTTTGTATAATATCGTCTTATCGGACAAGTGACCTGAATAGGAGAAGAAAGCAGAGTAATCTACCTACCGGACACCTATAAGCCTATCGGTCCTATCAACGGAAAGTGGACTACAGAGGATTCAACGCAGCTATAAAGTCACCTACGCAAGCTACCACTATCCTGATCGGGGGGACATTCACAAGTAAATCTAGCCTAGGCACCACGCCTACACTACGAAATACAACTCTAACCTACAGGGTCCTATAGATCAAAGTTCTCAATATGAGATGTGAACCAAAGAACGAATAAGAACAAATTGCTTACTTGAATCGGAATGGTAAATACAAAAGTACCGTAACGCAGCCTCTCCGGGCGAGGAAGCTGAATCCGGAAAGAAGAATACAGCCACGAAGAAGCGCCCGACAGGCGGAGCTCCTCCGAATCTCTACTCCTCTACTCAATCTCTCTAATCTCTAAACAAAACTAGATCTAGAAGAACTAGTCTCTCCTAATTGCTACAACTAGATGAACTAGAACTAGATGAACTAGACTAGATCAACTAGAGGGACCCTAACCCTAATTATGTAGAGAATATGAAGCACTTAGGGGTGTAGAATGCCTCTTGGAGGGAGCCTTGGGCGTCATTATATAGGCCGAGGTGGAGTAGGGGCAAGGAACCGCCACGTCGGCGATCCGCGTCTTCATCTCATGTGCACCGTCGGATCAAAACCGACCTAAAATCAACGTAGGGATGCTTTGATTGGCTTCCAAGGAACCGTGGGAGGAAGACTCGAAGGCGGCGGCCGGGCGTTGACCTAGGGCGCCGACCGGCCCCCAGGGTGGGGCCGGCCGGCCCACCAGGCTCCTCTGCGGGCCCCGCCGCCGGGTGTCTTCTAGACCCTTCCCGAGTCCGATGATGATGTTGTTCCGTTGTAGATCAATTTCAAGATAATTGAGCTCTATAATCCCATTTTTATGCTTTTCTCGAAAATCACCCCGAAAATCTGAGAATATGCAAAACTCGTGGAATTTGTCGAGATAAAGCCCTAGACTAGTGTGTTTTCTTGTTTTCCTTCGGGTAAAAGCTCTAGTAAAAGTTGACGCTAAGGAGTGTCAACAATACCCCCTAAGCTTACCTTTTGCCGGTCCCTTGGCAAACAATCTAGATCTAGTTATTAATAAACTTGGATCAGGAGTTGCTGCAATACTTTTATTTCTTTTAAGCTCACTTGCTTTTAAACATAAATTTTCCTCCGGTTTAGACAAAGCTGATCTGACTTTCAAACTTACCGATTTTACCTTTAACTATGGAGCTTTACAGCTTTTGCGTAAGTCTTGAGCAATCGAAAGATAGAACAATCAAGTCAAGCACTATGTCTCAAAGTCTTTACAGTACCAATATTCCAGAGTTTTGTAAGTTTACACAATAAAACTCAGAGCATAATTGTATGACACCCTCAAGTCTCTTATTATATGTGGTATTTATGGATCTTACTGAGGCATTAATAAGGTCATGCCGTCCTATAACTAAGGATATATATAGTGGAGCTCAAAGGAGTGGCAATAACAAGGATGAACATACTTGCAATTCATATATTGTAAAGTCAAGCAATGGATCCATAGAGAATCGAGGCATACAATCAAATCAAGATGTGTGTGCGTATGGAATATGGTGGATAGGTGCATATATAGTATTTAGTGGCTAATCCTAATTCTACTTTTGCTCTTTGAAAATAACTCCCTCCTTAGAACTTTGTTCGCGGGAAAACATGGGCTATCTTTATTCTTTCTTTCTTTTTTTTCAATCTGGGAGGCGGGCATCTATGTACCCATTTGTTTTAATCTTTGGGACACTTGTCCATCTTTTACTCCCATTTTTTTTTTTTTTTTCCTCTTTCTCTTTTCTTTTCTTTTTTAATACTTTTGCATAGCCACATGCATCCTTTGAATATAAATAATTGGAGAGATAATGATAAGAACTTAGAGCAATTAAATGGGGGCTGTCCTATAGGGTATATTTTTGGGTGTTTTACTCCTAGTGTAGGAGGAAAATATTTTTAAGGTGAATCTAGATGAAAGTGGAAATGACTACGCTTACATCCTAGAGTAGGAGTAATGCATATGTGGATGGAGTGCGTAAGTGATCTTGATTTTAAAAGCATGACAAGACTCTCATAAGGTATACTCCAAAGGTTGACTAAACTCAATGTAAAGCAAGCAGCATGAATATGTAAAGGTTTTCCTAACTCTAAATGTATCATATATGGCTTTGGTAGGAATGTAAACTTTATCGTACAAGAGCTCATCATGTAAGATTTTGGATTTTCAAAATAAATCTCTAGAACTTAGTAATGCTAGGAATAAGATAAATAGCAACTTAGACCTTCATGTATCATATCAATCAATTACCTAGACTTTAACTCAAGCATATGCCTCCACAAATTTCAGGTTCAGAGTAAATTCTTATATCAAAGTAGTCATGTCCAAAACTTAGGAGAATCTATGGTTAAAAACTAGGCACTTGAAAGGAATTATAGTAGAGCAACTATTCATCATTTCCACTTTAAAAGATTAGAGAGAAAGTTCTTCAAACATACTTTAATTATTAAATCTAACACATACTATAGCTTACTAAAATAAAACTAATAGTAAAGACATACCATATTCACGATGATAACGGGGTGCGTCTCCCCAAGCTAATCCCTTCGATCGCGTCGAGCCTTCATGTGCCCGAATATTTTTGTGTTTTTTATATTTTCTTATGATACTATTGTGAACCTTCATGTGCTCACATATTTTTGGTATTTTATGACTATATAGAATAGACTCGATAATCGCCTAGGTATAGTTACCGATAACTAGGGGATGCTCCTCCCCCAAGCTAGATGTTTGCAATACTTGGTGTTGATGATCTTTAGAGTGAGCTAACCAGCAGCGGTTCTGGTGGGTGCCACTGATAGACTCTCTCCTTGTCTTAATGTTGTTCCTGCATAAGTATACTCCAACAAGAAAACCAAAACTCGAGGCTCGAATTTAATAATGGGTTAGCGGTCACCAATAAGTGATTGATTATTCTTTGAGTTAATTTGAATTGACATGTTCTAGCAGGATTCTCTTTTTTAGGATTTTCTAGATTAATTATGTAGAAATTAAATATATGAGTATGATACATATAATTATATTTTTATGCCTCCATAGAGAATATTTATTCTTATGGGGCTTAGGTTTTTTTATTTATTTTTTTATGCCACCAAAGTGAATATTCCTGGGGTTACCATAAGTTTATTCACATGGGGCTTTCAATATTTTATGATGCAGTAAATGAAACGATAAAGATTTTTATTTTATTTTATTTTTAGTATTTATGAAGATAAAAATATTAAAGTAAAATTATTAATGTAGAGAAGAATACTAATTAATTAGATAACTACCATATTACCTTATGGCAAAGGGTACGGAATTTTAAGTTTACCGACAGAACTTCTTCTTCCACTCTTGTGTATCCATCCTTGAGAGATGGAGGTCTTGTTAGTTGCATACCTCTAGTGATGATGATGTCACCTTTGTTCTTTGATTTGGCCAACAGGTTGAAGTAGAGCTTTAATTATAGCTGGCAGCATCTTACTCAGTGTGCATGTTCACAGAACTCTCACTTATAGAATTAATAAATTTTGCTCGATGTGTTGTCCTTAAAATATTACTTTCATTATTAGAGCGTGATAGCACTAAGTGATGAAGGGTAAATGACTGGTGGTCCTCCCTCTTGAATCTTGAGTTGCTCATGGACATCTTGTCTCCTCTGTTATATTTATTCTTTTGCCATCTTTTGCTTCTTTGATCTTTTGACTCTTTTCACTCCAGTTATTATTATGTCTATAACAGATTAGTGGACAACACATACTCGAAGGAGTATACAAATTTGAAAGATAGGTTATGTGTCCAGAATTATATTGTGTTCTATCTATGCTAATAAAAAGATAGTGTTGAGATTATTTTAGCATAGACCATGTTCTATACAGACATGGCTCAAAGCAAAATGTAACTTGCATTAGAAGATAAAGTGAATGAACCATTAATACTCACAATTCCTCCATCTATGATGAATGAGCTGTATCTTCTTCTACCAAGTCATTAAAGTTCAGCATGTGTCCTGTCTCATCTCTAATTCGAATTTATCTCATGACTTACCCAAATTGATTTTAAAAATTTTCTGCAGGGGTCAGTCCAATAAAATATCCAATGTCTACTACAATATAGTATTAGTTCAAAAATCAACCTAGACACCACGTCTAATTTGACTTAGGAAGGCATTCTAACCTAAGCACCACGCTTAATTCAAAAAGTCTTTGAAAGTAAAATCAATACACCTCTTAGTTCAAGAATCAAACTAAACACCTTGTCTAATTATGACTCAAGAAAACAGTTTAAACTAAGCACCATGCCTAATTCAAAAGGTGTATGAAATTTCTCCAAACCTTAAGTATACTATATCAAACAAAGGTGACATGAAAGTTTATCGAGTGTTATTCAAACAGAGATGAAAGAGTATGATTAATAAATTGAATAAAGGTAGAGACAACCAATATTAGCAATATAGAATTTTCTAAATAAGCCATTCCCCAAACTTGAATTTTGCAAATTAAATGTAAGCTTGAGTGGATGTAATTTAAAGTTGCATAATGATTGGTTGGTCATACTGGCAATTGTCATTATTTATTTTCTTACTTCAAACCTGAAATGGTTAGTGACAAAAATATCTAAAGGAATATTTTGGTAATTATATTTCTATGCTAAAGGTGCAAACTTAATTCATTCATTCATTTTTTTTAGAGTGGTTATTTTTAGGACATAAAGTTGTTCATAGAAAACCTTCCGACTATTATACTTCAAGTTGGTGAGGTGGTTTCCTCTAGAACATTAGCCTTTGTGCACCTATATCAAGATTACAATGAGATCTATAATATTTATGATAAACATATGCATCTACAACCACCCTCTTAATGATTTTATGAACAGGTAGAATAAGGGGGTTGAAGATCTCGTGTGTGGTAATATTTGAGAGACCAAAAGATTCAGGAGATTTCTCATATGAGCATGGATTTGATAAAGTGTTAATGAGCTCATCGATGTAATCTTCCTTTCCAAACTCCAAGAGTGTCTCTTCATGGTTTTCTATAGGCAACAAGTTTGCCTCTATTATTTCATGCCTATGACATTCATTGGATGTTGTATCTTCTAAGATTTTCCATGAATTGATGCCTATAGGATTGGTCTCGTCTAAAGCTTTCTTCGAACTTGGGTGAGTTCTATTTATTAAAGAAATTGATTTAAGCTCACCATTTGAATCTAGACCAAGTTCGGATGCTAACACTAAGGCTTCGTCCTCCTCCATCCATTCTTTGACAATGGCAAATGAGTTTTTCATATGTTCCATGCATTCATGCCATTGTCGACGTTGCTCTTCTTGATCATTTCTATAGTCTTCATGACTCCTATACTTTAGGTATTCTAGTGAGTTTTTAGGGTCGTTACGAGACTTAGGGGAGAGAGTATAAAAAGGATCATCAGGATCAAGGATGGGTTTAAAGCTGAGTTCAGATATGTTATCTAATGTGGGTATAGAAGGGGAGAAGATATGATTAATTCTTGAGTGACTTAGCTCTCCTTCTATGGTGTCACTAGACATGCCATCCATGTATTCTTCTTGATGTCTTTTAGGAGGAAAAGGAAGTTGAGGACACTTTTTCCAAGATGCTCTTCTAAGAAGGTCTGATTCATATCGATGTATGAGCATCTTAGCTAATTGGAAGTCTAAATCATCATTGTGAGGTTTTGATGGTTTAGGATTGATAGCTAAATCTTGGGATTGGGGTGATTGTGTTTCAGCTACCAAAACTTCCTCTTCTTGTTCGAGAGATAATTTCTTCTCTTCCTCAGAGAGCTCAGAATAGGCTTGAACAACCTTTTCTAGCATCGGTCTGGCTTCAGTTATAGGCAAGTGAAGAAAAGCTCCTCTAGAGGCTAAATCAAGGGAGTCCTTAGATTCCTTGGTAAGACCCAAATAAAAATATTGAAGAAGCATAGGGTCTGGAAAACCAAGGTCAGGGCCAAATGTGATAAGTTCATTAAAACGCTCCCATGATTTACTAAGAGATTCTTGTTCTAGTTGCCTAAAAGTTAAAACCTCTTTTCGAATGATAGCTACCTTAGAGATGGGAAAGAAGCGTAAACAGAATTCAGAGTATAACATTTTTCAATCACATTGCATACTCCCTACGGCTCGATTATACCAAAGTTTAGCTTTTCCTGTCAAGAAAAACGGAAAAAGCTTCCATCTAATAGTCTTATTAGACATGCCAGCAATACGCAGGCATGCACAGGTCTGCTCGAATTCTCGTAAGTGTAAGTATGGGTTTTTATTGCCTTCTCCCGAGAAGGATTTATCCCGAATCATTTTGATTAGATATGGGTGCAGCTCATAGCCAGGTGTTATGATAGGTTCATTAGATTTTGGTGGCCCGAAGCTTTCACGCATGCCATAAAAGCAGATAGGAATAGAATTAAAAGCATCCATAAGGATGAAAAAATTAATGAAGAGAATGGGATAAAATAAGAAAAGATAAAAGTATAATACAAGGTTAAGCTAGACTAAGTCAAAATCAGCAAACCGTTCCCCGGCAACGGCGCCAAAAAATGCTTGTTGGTATTTTTAAGCGCACTCCATTAAATAAGTTTTAAGTAGGATTATCCGCAAGCGCCACGAGATATCATACCGGTGTCACATTTTACCCGGAGGTTTTAAATATCGTATCCACAGGGAACGGTTGTGATAATGACAACGTCTATAGACTTAACCCTACAATTAGGCTAGATAATATCAAGAAAAAGGAAATAGCTATTGTACTCTAGTTCCAATAACTTAGGTAAACTTTGTATAATATCGTCTTATCGGACAAGTGACCTGAATAGGAGAAGAAACAGAGTAATCTACCTACCGGACACCTATAAGCCTATCAGTCCCTATCAACGGGAAGTGGACTACGGAGGATTCAACGCAGCTATAAAGTCACCTACGCGAGCTACCACTATCCTAATTTGATCAAGGGACATTCACAAGTAAATCTAGCCTAGGCACCACGCCTACACTACGAAATACAACTCTAACCTACTGGGTCCTATAGATCAAAGTTCTCAATATGAGATGTGAACCAAAGAACGAATAAGAACAAATTACTTACTTGAATCGGAATGGTAAATACAAAAGTACCTCGTAACGCAGCCTCGGCGAGGAAGTCTGAATCGAGAAAGAATACTGACCACGAAGAAGCGCCGACAGGGCGGAGCTCCTCCAGGAATCTCTACTCCTCTACTCAATCTCTCTAATCTCTAAACAAAACTAGATCTAGAAGAACTAGTCTCTCCTAATTGCTACAACTAGATGAACTAGAACTAGATGAACTAGACTAGATCAGCTAGAGGGACCCTAACCCTAATTATGTAGAGAATATGAAGCACCGGGTGTAGAATGCCTCTTGGAGGGAGCCTTGGGCGTCATTATATAGGCCGAGGTGGAGTAGGGGGGCAAGGAACCGCCACGTCAGCGATCCGTGTCTTCATCTCATGTGCACCATCGGATCAAACCGACCTAAAATCAACGTAGGGATGCTTTGATTGGCTTCCAAGGAACCGTGGGAGGAAGACTCCAGAAGGCGGCGACCAGACGTTGACCTAGGGCGCCGCCGGCCCTGGTGGGGGCCGGCCGCCCCACCAGGCTCCTCTGCGGGCCCCGCCGCTTCGGGTGTCTTCTAGACCCTTCCTGAGTCCGATGATGATGTTGTTCCGTTGTAGATCAATTTCGTGATAATTGAGCTCTATAATCCCATTTTTATGCTTTTCTAAAAATCACCCTGAAAAATACAGAATATGCAAAACTCGTGGAATTTATCACATAAAGCCCTAGACTAGTGTGTTTTCTTGTTTTCCTTCAGGTAAAAAGCCATAGTAAAAGTTGACGCTAAGGAGTGTCAACAGCAAACTTAGAGGTTCGGGGTCTTTTAACAAGTATGAAACACTTGCATCCAAACACTCTAAAGTAAGACACCTTAGGTTTGTTACCGGTTAATATCTCATATGAAGTTTTCTTGAGCTTCTTGTGTAGGTAGAGACGGTTGATGGCATGGCAAGCGGTATTGACGGCATCACACCAAAAGATGTCCGGTGTCTTGTACTCATCTAGCATTGTCCTTGCCATGTCAATGAGTGTCCTATTTTTCCTCTCTACTACACCATTTTGTTGAGGGTTGTATGGAGTTGAAAACTCATGCTTGATGCCCTCATCATCAAGAAATTCTTCCACTTGAGTGTTTTTGAATTCAGTTCCATTGTCACTTCTTATCTTTTTGATTGGAAGGCTGAATTCTCTTTGTGCTCTTCTAACAAATGTTTTCACCTTCTCTTGTACCTGTGACTTATCATACACAAAGAATACCCAAGTGAAACGGAAATAATCATCAACAATAACCAATCCATATTTGTTATCCCCGATGCTAAGGTAGGCAACCGGTCCAAAGAGATCCATGTGAATCAACTCTAAGGGTTGTGTAGTGGTCATGATGCTCTTTAGTGGGTGAGGTACGCCTACTTGCTTTCCGGCTTGGCAAGCGCTACAAATCCTGTCTTTCTCAAATTCAACATTGGTTAGTCCAAGGATGTGGTTGTCTTTTAAGAGTTTGGCCAAGTTCCTCATCCCAACATGAGCTAGGCGGCGATGCCACAACCAGCCCATGCTAGATTTTGCCACTAAACAGGTCTCAATATTAGCTTTGTTCTTTCTGAAATCAACAAGATAGAGCTTGTTTCTCAACCGACCCGTAAAGACAATAGAGGAATCCTCCCTATTAAAGACTTCCACACCCTTATCCGTAAAGAGACAATTGTAGCCCATCTCACATAATTGTGAAACGGACAGCAGATTGTAACTCAACGAATTAACATGTAAGACATTAGTAATTGAATGATCAAGTGTGATAGCAACTTTACAAAGACCTATCACTTCCCCCTTTGAGTTATCACCAAAAATGATGTTCTCATTTAAATTTGTAGTTGGGGAATATGATGAGAACATACTCCTTTCTCCGGTCATATGATTTGTACAGCCGCTGTCAAACACCCAACTTGACCCACCGGAGGAGTATGCCTGCAAAACAAATTTAGTTCCTTAATTTAGTTCCCCAAACATTCTTGGGGCCTTGCATGTTAGTCACTAGAATCTTAGGAACTCAAATGGACGTGTTAAGATAAACATTTCTATCATTGCCAACATATTTGGCAATCACTTCTCCTCTGTTGTTGTTCTTCAATACAAAGCAAGAGCTCAAACTTTGTCTTGTTGCTTGGGCCTTCGGTTGATAAGAGTACTTGTTTGGTGTGGCCCAGATTGAGTTCTTTGGTTTCTGGACTTCTTGCTTTGACTGGGGAACCTTCTTCTTGGGCTTTTCATGTGCAGAGGAGTGATGGGTAGCCTTCCCTTTTCTGTGGGGGGCGGCACTGCCGCCCTTAGGGGGCTGTGCTGCTCGGGGCTGCGGTTGTGCCACCTTCTGTGCAGGCTGATCTGTACCCATCTTTCCCTTGCTCATGAACTGTACACACTCATAGCCATTTACCATTTTCCTTCCATTTGTTTTAGCTCCTTTTGTGTGTCCAAGTCCATCCTTGATGTGAGGATGCCTTCCATTTTTATATTGTGGCCTCTTTGGTTGATCATTGCCACTGGCTCCTCTCTTCTCATTCAAGCACTCGCTGCCCAGCATGGTATTCAACCTAGCAATCTCCTTTCTCATTGCTTCCATATTGGCAAGGTTAGTGGAATAAGCATTGATATCAAGATTACAACACTTTCCACAACCTTGACTAGTGGAGGGTGTAGAGGTATCCATTACTTTAGAGGGATGTGAGGAGCTCTCCCAAAGAAGACTATATTGCAGCTCAAGTTCCTTGTGCTTTTCACTTAAGTCACAATATTTTTGATTGAGAGCAACATGTGCCTTCTTTGTGAGAGCATGTTCTTCTTGCTCATCGGCCAAAGCCTTGTGCAAGGAGTCCACCTCACTTCTCTCTAAAGCAAGAGCTTCCTTGCAAGCAATGTACATCTTTTCTTGTTTGATAAGATCATTATCTCTAGTTGCTAGCTCAGTTTGGACACTCTCTAAATCCTCCATTAGTTGAGTGATAAAGATTCTTGTTTTAGGGTCTAGATTTTTAGTTAGCTGAACAAACTCTTCATCACTAGAATCATCATCACTAGATGTGTCACTAAGTTCACTACTAGAGATATCACTAGGAGGAGGAGGAGATTTGGCTTTTGGTTTTACCTTCTCACCCTTTGCCATGAGACAAATATGAGGGGAGTAGTAGCCATCATCATCAGACACGTTGTTGAAGAGCTTTGGTGGAGAGGAAGATGTGTGAATTGCTACGGTTGCCATCTTTTCTTCCTCATCACTTGAGCTGTCCCTTGATGAATCCCAACAATGTCCAATGTGAGCTTCTCCCTTTTGCTTGTACCTCCGTTTGGGCTCATACTTGTGCTCTTTATTGCTATCCTTCTTGTAGTTATTGCCTTTCTTCTCATGAGGACAATTTGCAATGAAGTGCTTGGTGCTACCACAATTGTAACATGTTCTCTTCTTCTTGTTGGGGAACCTTCTTTGCACAACCTTGTAGCCATTTCTCTTCAGCCCCTTGTGATACTTCTTCATGAAGAAGGCCATGTCTTCAATCTTCTCAAAATCGGCACCATCTTCTTCTTCACTTGATGATGAAGTTGACTCATTGTCTTGCTGCACTTGTTTGATTGTCTTGGGCTGACTTGTTGATGCTTGCTTGCTGCACTTTGCTTTGTTGGAGGTGTTTGGCTTGCTTGCTTTATTTGCTTTGAGGGCTACATCCTTGATCTTCATACCATCTAGCTTAGCTTGCAGCTCACCAAGTTTCCTTCTCTCATTTGCTTCTTCTCTTTGCATATCAAAGGTCAACAATCTCCCAAGCACATCATTTGGAGTGAAGTGCTCAAACTTCTTCTTGTCTCTAATCAAAGTGACTACGGTTTCGTTCCTAGGTGAGTAAGCTTCCAACATAATCTTCACTACCTTGTGATCATCTAGCTCATCACCACCATAGCCTCTAATTTTCTCAACTAGCACCATCAATCTATCAAACATCTCTTGTGGCCCTTCTCCATCAACAATCACAAATCTATTCAGCTTGGCCATCAACAAATCAATCTTTGCTTTTCTCACTTTATCAACCCCTTCATGAGCAAGATGTAGAGTGTCCCAAATCTGTTTTGTCACATCAACATTCATCACTCTATTGTACTCATTTCCATCTAGGGCACTAAAAAGAATGCTTGTGGCTTGCCCATTGAGATGGATGGCTGTCATCTCCTCATTTGTTGGCTCCTCGGGGTTCTCTGGTGCCTGAAATCCATTGCAAACAATTTCCCAAAGATCGGGGTGAAGTGCAATAAGATAAGCTCTCATCAAGTGCTTCCACTTGGCAAAGTTAGTCCCGTCAAAGTGAGGTAACATGCCCGCGGGCACATTGATGAAAGATTTACGATCACGATTGTTCAAGTATGAATAGTTAAAGGATATGGCTGCATATTTCTTCTTGTTGTTGCTGCTGCCCTTGTCCTTCATCTTCATCTTTTCACCCTTGGAGGCATGATATGACACATCATCATCACCATCTTCGGAGCTGCTTGATAGCTCACTTGATGATGCATCATTTTTGTTGCTTTCCTCCTTCTTTCTTGCTTCTCTTCTCTTGGCTCTTTCTTCTCGAATTCGCCTTCTATCTTCTTTTCTCTTCAGCTTCTCTTCAAGCTTCCGCTGGTCTTCATTCTTCTTTTGCCTTTCTTCTCTCTTGGCTATCTTTGAGGCTCTTCTTTGTTGCCTTTCCCTCCTCCTCTCACCATCGGTGGAGTTGAGGGAAGCAAGAGAAGCATAGCCCGGTAGATCTTGATAGCTCACCGGCTTTGTTCTCATCAACAACCTCGACACTTTCATTTGCAGCCGGATCACGGCCGGTCCTCGAACCTCCGCCGACCTCCATGCTTCACGCGGTGAAGCGTATACTGGAAGCAACCAGGCTCGATACCACTTTGTAGGATCGATGGACGTCACCGAGGCCTAGAGGGGGGGTGAATAGGCCCGCAAAAACTTAGCTCCAAATTTTATCAAATCTTTGGAGTAGGGCGGCACTGCCGCTGGCCTACATGGCACCGCCGGCCTCTCCAAAAAGAGGAAACTGAAATCTGATTTCGCAGTTAGAATCTACACGAGAAAGTTCTACACAATTCTACAATATCATCCAGAGAGCCAGCTCGAAGACTTGTTACCACGTAAAACTTAGAATATGCAAGATTGACCCAAACCCTAACCAAACTACTCAAGCAACCACAATCACACCAAAGACGCTGGAGACAAGTATTTATCCCGTGGTTCAGCTCGCCACCAAGGCTTGCCTACCTCCACGTTGTTGAGGAAGCCACAAAAGGCTTGGGCTTGCCACCAAGGCTTGCCTTACCCTCGTTCTCAAGTCAAGAGTGTTACCTCTTGAGATGAGGGGTGATTTACTAGCTGAAGATGATGGTTATAAACCTCCCAAGGCTGCCACAATCGTTGGCAAGCTCAAGGGCGACGCCCTAGCCGGCTAGAAGCAAGCTCCAAGAGTAATAAACCCTAGGGCTACCGGCCAAACGTGAACCAAATGCTCTTTTGACTTTGGAAATCGGTGGATCTCGCTCTCTAATCGAAGTTTTGCTGCCTTTTCTCTCAAGATTTGATGGTGGAAATCAAAGATTTGCTTGGGAGCTTGAAGGAGCAACAATGGAGGAGAGAGGGGAGCACCGGGTTCTGTTTCCGTCAAAATGAACGTTGGGGGGGACGGCGTGTGTTACCGTTGAGGAAGACAGGAGAGGGTATAAATACCCCCCTGGTCCAACGGTACAGTCATGGGCGGCACTGCCGCCCTGGTCAAAACAGATATTTTGAAAAACTGTTTCTGTGGCTGTTTTGGCTGGGTATGATGATGTTCTGGAGAAGGTTTGAGCATCTGATTCAACATTTGGTCAACTGCCCTAAAGTCCCCCTTGGTAGTACGGCTTTTCCTAAACTCAAATTCAAAAACAAAATGAATATAAACGCCATGGAGTTGAGGTAGCCACCATTTTGAGTTGGGGGGGGTTCTTCAACCTGTTCATCATCATCCTTTTTTTAATTACCTGCTTGACATCTCGACAAATCTCATTAGTCCTCTAATTTCGTGGTCATTATCACCAAAACCCACATTAGGGCTTGATTGCACTTACATTATACCTTCGCCTTGAGCCCATTTGCCTCCACTTCATCTCCTTTTCCTCACTTGGAGCACTTGTGGTTATCTCCATCCATCACCTTGCTCCATCTTGAGTGGACCATCCATACTAAAGCTACACACATGCTTAACCAAATGGATTGGTTCAAGGTTTCATCAATTAGCCAAAACCAAACTAGGGCTTTCAATGGGGCATCAATGTGGGGACGATGGAGGAAGGGTAGCAGATAGAGGCATCGACTGGGAATGGTGTATATGAAGATAATGGACTAGGCTAAGCTATTTTTCTAGAGGTAGACCTTAAGAGGTCTACGTCTATAAATCAATTTGCAAAGGCAATGTTTATTGGACTTTCTCGGTAAATGGGATGACCGTCTCTACTAGTTATTTTAGCATACATATATTTTTGGTTCGCCTCTGTGATAAGAGAGTGTCTAGAAATTCTTTTTTAATTAGTGTAACCAATTGAACTTACAGTTTCAAGTATATATACGGCTAATTTATTGTGATTCCAAAATTTCTTTTCAAAAGCAATACATGAAATTTATAGTAACAATAATATATATCAACATTGCAACGTCATGTATTGCAACTTAGCAAACTGGCAATTATTTCTCACAACTTCACCTAGACACTAGTTGCGCAAAATTCGTGTGTAAACAGTACACTGGTGTAAAATGGATCGGCCCCTAGTGTTTTGCCGGTACGGTTGCCGGCCCCTCTGTGTACAAATAAATATACTCCCTTCGTTCCATGGACTTTGTCGTTAAAAAACCGTATCCCTCTCATAAACACGTTTTTCTAGTGATAAACTCCATGGGATGGAGCGAGTAGGAGTGAAGTAAACGACCAGAAGTTATGTGAGCCGATGCTGAAAAAACACTCCTATATCACAGTATTCAGCATCGACATGTATGTGCTTGTAGGGACCGATGTCAGATGACCAACTTCATTTCCTGTGAATGAACATGCAGCGAGGCCGGCAAAGAAAATAGTATTTTATTTCTCAGCATCGACGCAAGTAGGTTCCTCAGTGCCAACGTTTTTGAACTCAGCACCGCTTCACACAATGGTGGGCACCGATGCCCAAACTCACTTTTTCTGGTTTCAGCACCGATTCGAACTCACATTGTGGGTAGTCTTACAGTGTCCATCAGATACTACATGCTTTAGGGGCTCGAGGCCAGAGGTGCTTTTCTTGGTATTGGCACAGGATGGCACACATGCTTAAGCAAAGAACATTCGTTGAGCCCCTTTGGCATGTGCTGCAATATTATGCTAACAACGAGCCAATGCATGCCAAGTCTTTTCACAAAGCGAGACGATTTAACCAGTTCGAAGTCCATGCTGATGAAGTCGAGATCAGGCGTTAAGAATGAAGAAAAATATTTTCTGAGAGGAAAAGGGAAAAAGGATGGTGTTTTAGAAATAAAAATAGCAAAGTTGTTGATACCCGCGAGTAGATGCAATCTTGCGCAAAGATCGCCGATCTGGACCAGCAAAGGTACGATTGACCATCTGCAGATGTGTGTTGGAGCAACAACTCTGAATCGTTCAGATTCCATTGCATGAACGTGCAGCAATGGAGAAACTGCATTTCTGTTTTTTTTCGTTTTTTTTCTTTCTTAGGCTAAACATGCATTAAAGATACCTACATAAAAGATAGGCACCACTGTACTAACATAGCTACAGAGGCACAAGCAGGACGAAATAATGATTTGATGTTCAAGATTTAGGATTTTTTTTTGATAATTAATAATACTAAAGCCAAACAAAGGCTTAGATTCCCAGATAGGAGCGGTTGCACACTGAGAGTCCATACACAACATACTGATTCCCTGTTCCATCATCACGTAACCAGCCTGGAATAATATCAACCTCTATCTATCAGCTAAAGACCTAACTAACCAAAGCTGAAACTGCAAGGATTCCCAACCTTATCAACTTGTCCACAACCTCTATCTATCAACATGGGGACCGACAGAAACTTTTGCTTATTGTTCCGATCGAGTCACACCTCAGTGCCTCACACCGTAGTAACAGGGAAGCTTCAGCCGCCACACATGGGGGCATGGGGCCTAGGGGCTAGGGGGGCATGCAGAGCACATATGGTGGCATGCATGCATGGTGTCAGTCAGAGAGAAGAAAAAAGGCAACCCAGGCACACACTCTGCCACTCTTTCACATTGTTGTTTGACAAATCTGCCCTTGCATTTCATATGGAAAATCTATAAGCAGTGCAGTAGTATATGTACACCACTAGGCTATATAATCCACTAACACGGACAGGGTTTTTCTCACGCAAGCATTTCCCAGCCAAAGAACCAGCTGGAACAAGCTTCTTGACTGTCAAAATGAAGGGTGTCATCACCGCGGTTGCCGTCGTCGTCCTTGCGCTTCTCCCGGCCAGCACCATAGGCGCCGGCCTCAAGGTTGGCTTCTACAACAAGTCATGCCCATCGGCGGAGGCCCTGGTGCAGCAGGCGGTGGCTGCCGCCTTCAAGAACAACAGCGGCATCGCCGCCGGCCTCATACGCCTGCACTTCCATGACTGCTTCGTCAGGGTATGTGCTGCGTGCTTCCTCTTCATCTTCCCTTCTGCATATGCATTTCCAATGTCTGTTTGCTCAGCGGTTACATATATACTGGCTGTCTGGCTTGTGCTCCCAGTTGAGATCGATAGGACTTCTTTGTATGCATCATGCATATACCTGTGTGTGTTGCACAGCTATTAATAATTTTTGCATAGTTCAGACTTACACATCATGAATGTTTATTTATTTATTATTCATGTGTGTGTTGCACTGCTTATGTCATGATGAAGTAATACAAAGCATCCAAGCATTCAAAATTTGTCTTAAATTATAAACTACTCTAGGTAATTAAAATAACTTCTCAATTCAGTTTAAAAGGGCATCATTTACTTGCATATGCTACCATGTTAATCTCTATCACAATCCCAAATATATATATATGGGTAATCATAATATCTCCTGATGATTAAAAGAGATGCATCTGCTTTGTCTCCTAGCTAGGATACTTTGTATTTCAGGTCTATGAGAGTTCTAAAAACATACAGTAGTGGTACATTTTTATATTTTTTTACATCGCGTTTCCTACAATAATATCCACCGTGTTAGGACTTAGGAGTACCTTTTTTTATTTTACATAGAAGTACGATCCGTGCAATCGTGCTGATAGATTCAACAAAGCACCGTCGATGAAATAAATGAGAACAAGGAAGAAGGCGCTCTTCGCGGACGCTGGAAGGAAGGCGTCTAGGCGCCCGCGAAAGCGCAGAGCCACCTCATAGGTCGCGTCGCGGCATCGTTGTTGGATGTCTCTTTTATGTAATATCCAAACAAGAGATCTTTAGTTAGGATAGTCCAACTACAATTGTGTTTCTGACCTCCTTTAGCACTCGCAAGGATGCATTGTAAGGTTGTTTAAACTCTTCTTAACACAAAAGATATGCAAATCTTTTGCATATTTGAGAAAAAAAATGAAAACAAGGAATACGTACAGAGCTAGCAAAGAATTTGGTGGAAACTTCATTTACTTTTTTTCGTTTGGTTACGGGTACCGCGTGTCCGTGTTGACTAGTGCGAGCCAACTGTCACGAGTCTTTCTTATGGACATGAGACCATGAGTACTGCATACCTTTATTAGTTGTTGCCGGCCGGTCGTGTCTACCGCATGGCAACAACGAACACAGGGACAGATGACCTTGACCATATGCATAGTGGCTACCACTGCACATATGCATGCCCGGCAGGAAAATGCACACATAGGATATAATGTGGTATATCTAAAGAGATTTTTGGATATTAATAAAAAAATAAATTACAGAATTCATCACCAAATCACGAGACAAACACTGCTGTCTAGTTATGGTCATGTGCAGTTCTCACTCTAGTCGATGAACGATGATGATAGTACCTCCATTTAGGAAAGCAAGGAACAAAACAGATCAGCAAGTAATAATACCATTTTTGCAGTCTATTTCAGGAAATAAGGGAATGTCTCAGATAATTTAAATATGTATCCCTCTTGTTTCAAAAAAAAATCCTCTCGACAAAGAAGTATGGGAATAGTTATTGAACTGTTGGTGAAGCGCACTCCATGATATCATGTATGCTTTCCTTGACAGTTGACACGTGAATACGTACAGTAGCTATCAACATTTTCAGTAAATGGCCGAGAACATCTTTCAGACAACAAGCATCTGTTCTTTTTTACCAAAAAAAAAAAGACAATATAGCATGCAAAAAAACGTAATAAAGTGTTTCTTAAATGATGAAGTTAGCAACCGCAATCACATTTACGTTTGTTTCGGTACCGTGGAATAGTGCTTGCCGACTGCCCAAGCCCAACAACAACTGTACTTGCTGCACACATGTATCTCGATGGCTGTACTCCTGTACTTGTTGCTGGTCCCAACCTTCCCCTCCCAGGAGGACATTTGTACATGTGTGGCAAGGACAAAGTCAGTGATAGATGGCCGGCCTTGACCTTGACTTGTGGCGAGCGCACTGTGGCACATCGATGTCTCTTGAATCAAAGCCTACTACTCCGTCCCAAAATAATAGTGAATCGATTTGTAGAAAATACGCAATATTTATATCTCCGAATAATTTTGTTAAAAAACTAGATTCAAAGATCTTTACGATAATAATTATGATACTAATCGATAATATTTATTATTTATAGATTTATTTCCGAAGTCGAAGCGACAGTTATTTTGGGACGGAGGGAGTACCTACGTAGTAGTTGCTAATACTGTAGACAGTCCTAACTAAACGCGCAGCTAGAACTGGAAAAATATTTCAGATTCACATCTACTATCTTACTCCTCTTGAGCAGTTGGCAAAGATAGGCACATGATGTGCAGTAAAGGACGACCACTTGGGATCACGGACAATGGAGGAAGGACAATGGCACATGCACGCCAAATGGTTCATCGCCGTCTACTGCAGTAATTTTTAATTATCATTAAGCGATTTCTGAGCTAGCTAGCTAGACCGACCAGCACCAGCATGAATAGTCCTACTACATGCAGCTGTTTACAGAGACGACGACCATTTCTTCTGTTCGTGTCATGTTTGTAGGATCCATTGAGTAATCATGTTAAAGAAAATTTAAAAAAATAATGGCACTGACGAATTACACGCACGTACACATCATGTATGCATGCTCAACCAATGCAATGCAACATCGTAATAACAGAGCACACATGTACGCGACATGCAGGGCTGCGACGGCTCGGTGCTGATCGACTCGACGGCGAACAACACGGCGGAGAAGGACGCGGTCCCGAACAACCCCAGCCTCCGCGGCTTCGAGGTCATCGACGCGGCCAAGAAGGCGATCGAGGCGCGGTGCCCCAAGACGGTGTCCTGCGCGGACATCCTGGCGTTCGCGGCGCGGGACAGCATCGCGCTGGCGTCGTCCGGCGGGAGCAGCAGCGGCCTGACGTACAGCGTCCCCGCGGGGCGGCGCGACGGGCGGGTGTCCAGGGACACGGACGCCAACAACAACCTGCCCTCGCCGCTGTCCAACGCCACCGAGCTCGTCGGCAACTTCACGCGCAAGAACCTCACCGCCGAGGACATGGTGGTGCTGTCCGGCGCGCACACCGTCGGCCGCTCCCACTGCTCCTCCTTCACCAACCGCCTCTACGGCTTCAGCAACGCCAGCGCCGTGGACCCGAGCATCAGCTCCGCCTACGCCTTCCTGCTCAGAAGTATCTGCCCGTCCAACAGCAGCCGGTTCTTCCCCAACACCACCACGGACATGGACCTCATCACGCCGGCGGTGCTCGACAACAAGTACTACGTCGGGCTCACCAACAACCTCGGCCTCTTCACGTCGGACCAGGCGCTGCTCACCAGCGCCACGCTCAAGAAGTCCGTCGACGACTTCGCTAAGAGCGACGGCAGGTGGAAGAGCAAGTTCGCCAAGGCCATGGTGAAGATGGGCGGCATCGAGGTGCTCACGGGCACGCAGGGGGAGATTAGGCTCAACTGCAGGGTCATCAACAGCGGCGGCAGCAGCAGCAGCAGCGCTGGATTCGAGCTTCACATGACAACCGACGACTCTGCCCAGGAATTCGAAGACATTGCAGACAACTAACAGGTACTAGAAGCAAGCTATCTGTAGAGGATCTAGTGATCTAGCTACACTAGTACTGTCTCCATGCACATCTATCCACGGTGACGATGTTCTTCAGTATTGCGATGAGTTCTGCCATGCATGTCAGCTACTGCTCTATTGACGGTCCGGAAATGAAATAAACACTTGCGTTGAGTTGGATAAAAGACACGAATGGTGGCTCTACTAGCAACCTGTGAGTTTTGACTTCCTGTGAGAGCGAAGGAGCTAGCTGTTCTAAGAGTTCTTTTAAGCCTTAATATATAAGCACATTCGACGACAAACAGAAACAGCTAGGCTCCACCATAAAAATGCTAAATTGGTTTGCATTGTACACGTGTGTACGTTCAAGTGGAGCCTGTAAATGAATTCTCCATCCAGCAAGGCGTGTAGGGAAAAGATGCCTCAATATCTGCGTGCTGTCCAGCGATGGCACCGTAGTGTGTTGGGAACATGTTACCCAAGTACTGGACCTTGGAACTATCCAGATGATAGGCCAGCCCGGTGGGTGTAGTGGTTGCTCAAGTACACAATCTCTTTGAAAGGATGAAGCCCAAATATAGTAATGTAAAAGTCGTCTGTGATCTCAGGCTTCACCGGTGGTTCTTCGTGACGGTTAGCACGATGTTTGTCTTCCGGGTAAGCATCATAATGGTTGATATCCTCGAAAGACCAGCTGCTGGCTCCATCATCATCATCTGGCTGATAAGAGAAGTCCAGACTCGCCAACGCCTTCTAAGGTTGTTGTTCCGATGCCTGAGCACCCACTTCATCTGATGACCACCTGAAGAAGACGACGAAGATTCGTCGAGGATCCATACCCGAAACTGGAACTTGCGATCAAGTATCACACAGTACACCCCTTTCTCCGATCTTCCCAGGTAGCATTCGCGATACCTGCTGCTTGGTACCAGCCGTTTAATCACCTGGTACTCATTGGTAGCCACTGAGATTCTGCAGAAGTTGTTCCGGGAGTGCGCGTAGAGTGCTCCGTGCCAACAGACACTGTAATGCTTGTGGGGGTTATCTGAATGAGCCCGCGCCATGTCGGCCATGGTTCCGGCAGGCTCCCCTCGCCGGACAAACGACCTCTCCTCCCAGCGCCCTGTCCTCGACGAGAACACCAGCGTCTCCCACAGCGACGGCGGCCACTCAGCTGATTCCACCCTAGTTATTGTGTCGTCGTATTGAGGCCTGAACCACCACCAGGGAACGTCCGGCATCAAGAACACCTCGTAGTGCGGCGAGATGGCCGGGTCAAACGCCAGGTACTGGGACGCGGGCAGCTCCCCCTTGCACGGCGGTGCGAGCCGAGGCAAGGGTGCCCTGTCGCGTGGCAGGGTTCACCACGCTGCCGCTGCGTAGGAGGAGGCCGTTGCAGTGGCCGACGACAAGGTGGTTGTTTGGCGTGTAGCTGATGAGGTCTGGGGAGACCGCCGCTGCACGGCCCGTCGGCGTGGCGGCGGCACCGGCGTTGGCGCAGCAGGAGAATAACTCGGGCAGCCCCAGCATGCGGAAGTTGATGAATATGCCGGCCATGGAGAGCGGGAGGAGGTCGGCGCGCAGCAGCCTGCGCCCGTCGATGGCGGCGTGCCAGGCCTTGCAGACGCAGCGGCACACGGCCAGGCTGCGCGGCGACAGGCAGCGGAACACGTCCGCGAGCATGTCCTCGGGCAGCGCCTGCACGTGGCTCACCTGCTGTCCCTCCATCTCCGTATCGATCGACTTCTATCTGCAGATCGATGCAGGAGAAGCGTGTATCTGCGTATGCTTTGATCGTGGACTCGTGGTCGTGGTTCGCTCCATATATTAGGCGGACGGGGAGGAGGGCTCTGTATATATATATATCCGAGTCGGAATCTGCTCGTACGCACGCCGGGTGTCATAGGCTCGTCACTCAAAAGGAAAAAAAAAAAAAAAAATGGGTCCGTTGCAGGAGTGTTTGGATATAATAGCAAAAAATTTTGCCTATCTCACATCAGATATTACTTGAGATGTTGAAAGAGATTTTTAGATACTAATAAAAAAATAAATTATAGAGCTCATCAATAAACCATGAGATAATTTTTATACCAATTAATCCATCATTAGCATATATTTCTTTGTAACACCACATTATCAAATTATGGACTAATTAGGTTTTTAAAAATTCGTCTCGTAAAATAGTTGTAATTGTGTAATTATTTATTTATTAATCTATATTTAATACCTCATGCATATATCCAAAGATTTTTTTTAAGAATTGCACAGTATAACGCAGACGCTTATAACACGCACTTACACTCATTCCCTAGAACACACATACGCAAACTCTACCCCTATGAGTATCTCCTCAAGGACCGAGCCGGCAGATCTGGAGATTCTTGAAGTCACCGCAGGCGCCTTGTCGTCAACGGAACGCCGCTTATCACTTAAAAACATAACACCGATAAATTCTGAAATAAATCTAGAAAAATACGATCACTCATGCCAAGTCGAGGACTTGAACCGTGGTAGGCAGGTTTTACCACAAGAAACTTAACCAACTGATCTAAAATCAGTTCGCTTATGTCCAAAGATTTGATAGGACAGGGCAAATCTTCTGCCTGAGTGTTGTCTGGTTTTGTGGTCCTGAGAGTCGGAATCTGGTTGCGTGGCTTTTCCGCATGCATCGTCAATATTATTGTTTTGAGGATGCCCTGTTCGCTTCAGAGTAAAAACCATTCAAACAATATTTTTCTTTTAAAAAAAAATCAGTCATTTCATCTTATCAGTCGCCTTATAAATCTTTTGTCTAATTTTGATCTTCACCTCTAAAACTGTTTAACTTTGAAAACCTCACCTATCTCAATCTTGACCTCCCTAGATGGGTGTAGTTCAAAATTGGAAGGTTTTTAGTAGTTCAACTGCCTTTATAGTTGGAGAGGCTACCGACAAATTAAACGCAAAGTTAAAGGGCCAAAACTTGACTTAATAATCCTTTCAGATAATGTCATGTCATTATATATTGTCTACAATAGTATAGCATATGTTCCATTTTTCATTTACCAACAGAAAAGATCATCATAATGATGATAAAATAGTGAACGGTAGACTGTATATTACGACTAAGATAGAATTAATTAGGATTATGTGATCTCATGTATTAGCTTGACCCCCAAGTCATGCGAACTCTATTCATAACACCAATATAATGAGGCTTATGCTAGTCTCAATGGGGGTTTCAATTGAGTTTCATTTAAATTAAATAGATTGTCATATAGGTATTTTTATAACATGACATTATTTAAGAAAAGAGAGAAAAAATGAGTGTCATTTAGATGAAACTCTCTTGGCATAAATACCAACTCTCTATGAATCATGAAATTAAATGCCGATAAAACTATAAAGAGAAACTCTCACTCTCAATAGAGTTTCATTTCATTTTATATGATATGACAGTCTTGAAAATAGCGCTATGAAACTCTCCACCGAGACTTGCCTTAGTAATACAAATCATCCAATTCCATCCCATTATGTTCCTCCTATATTTCAGATTTGACACCCAGAGCAAAACTAAACAACAAATCCAACATTGACTGACCTTCCTGAAGAGACTAGCTAGTTATATTCTACTTCTTTAATGGGAGTGCTTAGTTATATTCTACTTCCTTCATCTCAAATTATAAGATGTTTGATATTTTTTATCCCAAATTTGACCACTCATTTTATTTAAAAAAATTATGCAAACATAGTCAAATTTAAATCATTCTTGAAGAACTTTTATTAATAATAAAGCAAGCCATGATAAAAGAAGTGATATTTTGCAGAATTTTTTTGAATAAGATGAGTTGTCAAACTTAGTGTCAAAAAAGTTAAACATCTTATAAATTGAAATGAAGTACTTAATAGACCAAAAGAGCACCAATATTACATATGTCAATTATCATGCGGTTCAACCTCATCCCCCTCCATCTCTTCAGAAGTCATAGTTTATGCGGTTGTGGCAAGACATCAATAATAGGTAAAGTGCACGATAGTTATTGTGATTTAACTTAAAATCTGTAAGAAAATTTTCTAAACCAAATTGCATCATATAAAATTTGAATTTTGGATGGTGTGATTTATAAAAGTAACAACAAATAGTCTACAACAGGAGCTTTGGCGCTCACACACGTTTTTATTACTGATTTTAGTGGAAAATTCATGTATACTTAGCATATATGCCTCTTGGCAACTAACATGAACTCATATTCAAGTATGTGTTTTTGTGCATCTTACTATTTGTAAAAAATGAGGACGAAGGCAGTTTTGGATATGTGAACTTTATTCTTGAGCTTAGGACAATCCAAGAAGCAAGAATGAGAAAAATGAGTATCATCTAGCGAAAAGAACACCTTTGGGTGATCGGCCCACTCCTCTAAGTGGGTCAACCTTAAGAGGAATGTGGCCCTCCAAACTCCATTTGATGCCCCTAAGCCCATAGATGGAAGATGTTGTCACATTAGGTCTTTTTCACATTACCACCAAGTCGAGATCATGCTTTCTCCCATGTGGGAGGATGACTCTCCTCTATAAATACTTATTCTGCATTTACAAGACAAAGTTCATGAAGTCTTTGTTGATAATCACTAAATGCTTAATTCGACCATCAACATATTGGTAAAATGAAGATGGAATCAAATTCATAGTAATATATATTTTAAATAATAATATGGTTTGCTTGTATATGAAAAATATGTGAATGCAGGTACTAAGGAAGCTGCAGGAGTGAAGAGGAGGGCCAAGGGTCACCTGAGGAGTTGCTCGACCCCACAACGGTTTGGCCGACCTATGCAAAACCGGCCCTCCACGTCATCATCAATCCACACAAGCTAGGAAACACACTTTGGGATGATCCTACACAATGGTTGCATGTCAATTTGATCCTGTGGTTGAGGTGGAGTTTCACTTGGGCTAGAGGGCCCGCCGTTGCATGTTAAGAAAACTAAAGTCGGTGGGATCACCTTAGATACCTATCAATCACCACGGAGGAGGAGCCTTGAAGTGTTGGATCAAAAGGATGATGGATGAAAAGGTCACCCGACGACCTCACCGGCCAGTATAGTGGTTCGGCACGACACTGCTTCACCTCAAGTCCACGGTGAGCCCCCATTTCCGCCCTTATGTCTCCTTTGGCGTGTGCCGCCGCTCCTCCCCCAAAGGAGCCAAGGGTATGGTAAATATGCTAGATGACGAATGTTGTGTTATCCTGTATTATATGGTGGATCAATAATGCAAAATTGTAGTGTGGAAAAGAACACCAGAGCACTGATTGGGGAATGTGATTGTAAAAACACCAGTGCTGCTGCAGCACAATGTGAGTGTGTACCTTCATGTAACCTCAAGAAAGATGTACCGTGCTGATACAATACAGAAGAACTGAATAACACACGGCTAAAATACAATGGAGACCAAGAACCACACCAGATCCAGATGTATACTAGCAGCCACCACAAGATGAGAAATTAAAGAAGTCCTTCGCACACAGATACTACCTACAGGATACAAAGCACTGATAACCAGGACACAACACGTACGAGAGTGAAGTCGACAGCCAGCTGCAGCAAGATGAACAAGCCAGACTCGCTTATGCCACTAACAACACTTCTCAGAGCATACCGAGCTCGATCACCACCTCACTCACACTCACACTCGGCCCTCACTCAACCACCTACACAAACACAACACGACCTCACATTCCAGGCTACCTGCTCTCTCACGGCTTCTTCGCCGCCGCCGCCGCAGCAGCACCAACACCAGCACCACCGTGGATGCCGACCACGCCGCCGCCGCCGCCACCGGGCATGAACGGCGAGACACCACCGCTGCCTCCGACGCCCGGGAAGGCGCTAGAGCCCGGCATCCCGCCAAAGCCGACCTGCGGGGTGACGCCGTTGGGGCCCGGGAATACCCAGCTGACGGAGGGGCCGGGTAGAAGCCGCCGAACCCGAACACGTTCTGGGGCCGGAGGGGCTTCTCCGCGGGGACGTCGCGCGCGCCGTGGCACTGGCACCACAGGGAGGCGGCGGCCAGCAGGAGGCCGAGGACGACGCAGGCGCTACCACCACTGCTTCTCTTCGCCATGGCTGGTGCCTGCTCACTCTACTGCTTGGCTCTGCTCAGCGCTCAGTCACACAAAAGGCTCCTGATAGTCTGATTGGGTCACCAAGACCTCGTTGCTAGACACCAACATTTATATGCTCCATTGCATGCTTGTCTTTAGATGCACAATTGAGTTTGAGGCGCTGAGTAGGGCTACTGGTGCACGGTCCAAGCCTTGATGCGGAGCAGCAGCTACCTCTCCTCGCTGAAAAGTGGACCCGTCACATTGTTCTTGGCAGCAGGACCCACATGTCCGTGGCAGTAATGGAACTGGCTACAAAGGATAGATATACATGGAACATGGATATCATCTTACCCAGACAGTACGGTTCTATCTTAACCTTTCCTTAAGACCATAAATCAGTGGTACCACAGAAATCTGATGCTGCTCTTAAGTACAGGCCTGGGTGGTTCCGAAACTAGGGATGGCAGTGCCAGTGCAAGCCAAGGAGGAGATGAGGTTTCAGAGCCTCTTTACTTTTACCTGTGGCTACCCAACAACCCACATTTAACCCACCAGACTCATATCCGTTCCCAGGTCTGCAGCGAATCAGGCAGAGTAAAGCTAGAATTCAAGGCGCCCTCAGCTACTGTTTGGCAGAGCAAAGCCAATGCCCAATCGACAGGCGTAGTGATGCGCCTGACAAAAAGACAGGCTACAGTAACGTATCAATACTTCAGTTTCTATCGGACTTCCATCAAAACAAAGAAATGAAGCGTCAAGCAGTTACATATAAAGATGCGAAGTTTGAAGAGAAAGATCAAGCAAAATTTGAAGCTCATACAGATGAAGTGCACACAATGTATTTCCTGTACAGTGTGAATATATATGCCCTACTCACCCACCCAAAAACACAGAGCAAAATGAAACACTAACTATAACCGGCTCCACACAAAATTCAACTCAACAAGTGGAAAGGGAGAAACCACCAAAACTTCAAATGGTCACCAGTACCCCAGTGCTAGAGAAGCACCTAGTGGCACATTTTGAGAAATCCATCTTCAGTTCCAACCACAAACAACCTTGACAAAGGAAGCACAGCAATAGTCGAAAGGACAGATAGGTTTTTGTGTTTCACCCCTCTGTCAGCCGAATACAAGTTCTGAAGTGCAAGCTGCTGATGTCCAATCTGCTTAAAAATAAATAGAAATCACTTACATGAGAGCCAATTAGATTTCCATCTCACATAGTTTATAAAAATTGTTAAAGGGGAGGTACGCTACTGCTGCAACTTGGAAGCAGAAAATTCTTTCAAGATTCAACAACGGTGCTTGTTACTTTGTCAAAAAAACAAAAAAAAAAAAAAAATGGTGCTTGTTACAAAAAGGGAAGTCTTACTTCACTTGCTGGTCTCGATAGGGAAGTTAGAGCAATTTTGTTCCTTGAAATTGATACCACGTCCTGACCCCACACTGAGAAGTTGGAAATGCCATCTGAATGACTTCTGAAAATGTTTGACTGTGTTGCCAGATTCCTATCACATTTTCCCACACAAAAAAAAAATCAAGAGCATGCAAGCCAGAAGGCATACCAGGAGGAATGCATATCCAATCTTGAAGAGCAGTGTGCCAATGTGTGTTGTGTGCCATTTAAGTTCAGGTTCAGGAATCCATCAGATTACTAACTAATGTTGCTACAGTACAAACTGGGAAGGTATTCATCTAAAAGCAATCAATCCAAAAAGGAAAATAGTAGAAGACAATAGCCCCAGCATTTTGATCTATGCCAATCCCCATGTATACATTAACAATAAAAAAAAGATACATCCAAATAGGTAAATAGACAGAGTTATTGTATCAACAGAATAATACCTTCTGAGGTCCCACACTCGAAGAGTCTTGTCAAGGGAACTTGATACAATTAAGTGACCATCTGGCGCTGACAGCTATAAGCATAAATGTGAATAGAAAACAAAAAATCAGATCAGAAAATGTCAAAGGAATCAAAGCTTTCTTGTACCATTCTGCAGCAGAGGGCTAGGAATGCATTAGCATACCTTTGTAATGTGTCCATCATGTGCTCGCCAAACTGCAATGATGTTCCCACTACGCTTATCAAGCAATCGACAATATCCAGAACTTAAACCTGCTGCTATCCAGGATGAAGCCATTGGGCTTCCTTTCCTAAGCTTGTTCGAGCCACATGAGCAAATAGCTGACACAAGTGATGAGAAAGATATTTCAGCAGACGCTTCTTCCATAAATGTAGCTTCTGATCCCGAGATATGTCAATAAATCTGCAAGAGCTCAACCAATGTGCAATGAAATAATTAATAGACTAATTCAGTTTGGGTTACTTATCAAGAACAAATACAGTAAAATAATAAGATTTGGGGAGAAAGGAATTATACTCTCAGCTTCGTATCACTATCCTTCTAAAAAAACACTACAATGCTCCCAACTCCTACTCCCTACGTTCCAAATTACAAGTCACTTTTGGTTTTATCCTAAGTTAAACTTCTCTAACTTTGACCAAGTCTATCTTTGGAGGTAGATGGCCATGTCCGAGATCAAGTTGTTCGTGCACATACAAACTGCATCTGGAGTTCTTGTTTTGGGAGTAGTGGCGGACAGTGAATGAATTAGTGGTGGACAGCAAAGGCTTAGACTTCTCCACCTATTGATAAAATCCACAGCCTTCTCATTTGCTCTTTGCAGAGTTTGAGCTCGGTAATTCCTACCATCCTTTGAGTACTAGATAGAAACACTCAAGGAAGGCATCTTGCATTTGTTCCTAAGTCCTATGGAGCCTGGTCTCAAATTGCTATACAACCTACAAGGTATGCAGTCAATAGCTTTTGAAGAATTGTCATCAAAAGCTACAGATATTGAAAACTATATGCAACATCTCTCACCTGGCAAGATCATTGAACAAGCCGCTAGAGAAAAGTGGCTAGCATGATAGGCCACCTGCCAAATTGAAGCAAATGCTGGATATGGAGACTACTGTGGTCCCCTAGAAGTTCCAAACTGGAGGCACAAGGCTCCAAAATAAGGGAGGTGCATCAACTCCTAGTAGGCCGACTTACTGAGCGGCTGAGCGGCACATCCAGATAAATGCTCCCCCTTTGTGATCAAGAGGATGAGATGATATAACACCTCCTAACACCGTGTTTACGAGAAGCTCGGTTCAGATTGTTTGCTCCAATTAGTCTAGCTGGGTCTGTTCCTAGGGGCCTGTTTGGTTACCTGTATTTACTCGGACCAGGCTCTAGGGATGCAGGCAACATGCGTTTGGATGCCTGAATGGTGTGTCGGGCCAGGCCCAGCTCATGCAAACTTCCTCCACCGGCCTGGCTCCGCGGATGTCTTGCCAACCAAACAGCTGCCCCTCGATTCTTGGCCCAGCAGCTGCATGCAACCAATCATGGAGGCATGCATGGCGTGAGCCTGGCTCTCGGCAGCCTGGATGTGAGATGCAAGGCAGGCTGAACGGGGGAAGAGAACCAAACGCGCCCCGGATCTGTTCCTAAGACGAATGAGCATAACTTTTGCCAACTGGTGGCGCAAGACAATGAAAAGGGTGGAGAAAGAGCACAGAAAGGGAGTGGATGTTAAGTAGATGTTAAGGATAAAGCCAAAGTGACTAATTATTTGGAATGGAGGGATATTGCATATCACTACCTAACCAGTTCAATTAAATTTTCTCCCCATTTTGTTATGTCTTTGCCGGTGTATTTATGGGCATTGCATCTTGTCAGGTCCTGCTGGGTGCTGGCCATACAAGCCTTCCCCAGTCAGAGTAGACCTGAAGGAAAGATATTTTTCTTAACATATATTCATAGAACGTAATCAAAAAAAAAAAAAAAAAACTGATGACACGAGATTAATACCTGATTGAACCATTTCCCATACCAGCAACAAGTATACCCTCAGATTCCATATAATGCATAGTTGTATACAAGCTACCACGAAATGCATTTGACAATATTCCACCTGAGAGTGCGTCCTGATTAAGCATGTTTGCCTGCTCAATAGATGGGGTTTGGAGTGGAAAAGTCGTAGATGACTCAGCATGAGCTGCAATGAGCTTTCCAGTCTGCCCATTCCATATATGGATAGTGCCATCACAAGAAGCCACTCTGCCAGTAATTGACAGGATACAGATGGAATTGACAACCTAGATAAATGAGTTCATTAAAAAAGTGGGGAGCAAACTGGTTGCACTTAAAATATTTCATTACAAATTACAAAGAGTGGACAATTATTTAAAACATAATACACATGGAAGAGAGATCAAGCAATCTAATACATAAAATGCCAAGCTGCAGCACAGGTCACTACCACAGAATATTAACCACACATTTTATACTGTTTGACTTTTCTTTAAATGGCTTAAAGATGTAATATATTAGAACTGGAAATTTTATTGAATATTTGAGCATGTTTGATAGCATCTCTTCCTAATCTTTAAAATCTCCATCACCAGGGTGTAATGGGACGTTTTTGGACAAGGTTTGAGTCAAACATTGGGAACATAAACTAGCAATAACTTTTAAAATATTTAGTTTGAAAAGGTGAAACTTATATGTATAAACCTTGAAGCCTACTTTTATAAAAGTAATTTTAAATTTTTCTTATATATTTTAATAAAAACTAATGGATAAAGTTAGATTTTGGAGACCGTGTCCTTGTCCAAAACGCAACTAATATGAATATTGGGAAACAATTCAAGCCATGTAGATTGGGAACTTTTTAACTTCATCTTTTATGTTTGTTATTTCAATTTTGGCAATTGCGAAAGTGTAAAATCAGATCATGTTAAATCAGATAGAAGTAGATAATCTTTGACACCCTAAGGCCTACCATTTCCTCTCCTTTCCACGCCTCTTAGTACTAAAGTTTGTCATGGGCATACTTCAGATTGCCCTAAACCCAAGCAGCGTGACTGCCGATGCATGGAGGCCATACCATAAGATCAGGGGTAGAGGCGATACAAGGAACCTTGCTATTTCTTGATTAATCAGAAGAGGTGGCCTACTGAGTGAAAAGTCATAACCATAACCTCTTAGGTTTCAGTTTGTAGTTCCAAAAGGTTTATAAATACTGCTTGTTGTCCTAGTTATTTTAACTATATGGAGGCTCAACCAGGAAGAACCAAAACGGAAGAAGCCTGGTTCCATCGTCACAGTGGCCAGTAAAGAGTTCTGGAGGGCTCAAATTACCCCTTAGACCACCTGGATTTAATGGTGGTCACCACAAACAATTTGGTCTTTGGAACATATCATGTTTTTAAACAAATTTCCAACTGCTACTTCACAAAGTAATAAAAAAATCAAAATTTTCTAAGATACAAAACAAAATCATCCATCATAAAAGCAGAGAGAATATAATCTTATTAAAACTCACAGCAAAACAACTGACCTCTTCATGCCCATAATAACCAGATGTGCAGCTCATGTTTGGCAATTCCCACCTCTGGATACTTCCTTTAAAACCAGGACCAACTCCTCCTGTAAAAACTGTGCACTCATCATCATGGATTGCTAATGAACGCAGAGCACCAGGGTGAGCACGGGCTGAGTAAAGAATAGAAGCTTTAATCTTCCAATGTAGTTCATCCCTCATACCACCACCACGACCAAGAAATTCTGGAACACCCCAACTGCTATCAGGGGTGGGGAACCAAAACCATGGTTGATTACCAGAACTTGAAGTAAACAAATTGTCACTAGATGTCTCATTCTCAAGGTTAGAAGCTGCAGTGTTCCGACCAATTTTTTAGTGGTTTCTGATTGTGGCATGGACCAACCTACCCCATTGAAAAGCAGTTTGGTTGGAATAAACTCTGATGACATATAGTTGCCAGGTTGAAACCTTTGACCTTTCATATTTTCAGCATTCTTAGAACAATCACCAGAAGGCTCCCACTAAACAAAAGCACATATGAAAATAAGAAGGTAAAAGAGCATGATAAGGATACTATCTTAATAATTGATAACAAAAAAAAAAAAATGCAGAGTTTATGTACCTTCCAATTGTACAACCTTTGAAGTGCTTGCTCCAAAAGAAACCATGTTGAGCAAGATTCTCGGAGCTTCTCTATCCCAACAAGTGATGCCAAGAAAGGATAAAGCAGCAACCTACAATTTTTTACTTCATTAAAAATATATGTATATAAAACCATTTATAACAAAACATAGAAAAACTTTTGTCACTTACAAAAGATCAATTCTGGATTCCACTTTAATTGGCTCACTTTTGTTTCCATCAGAACTTTTAATTCCTTTTGTTGGATGGTTAAGACCAGATGAATCGTGAGAAAAGGCTAGTTCAGCAAAAACCTCCTTTAGTTGTGGCAAAACATATATAAAAGTGTTTTCTGGTCCAATTCGTTGACAAAGGTCAATGAGTGCTCTAGCAGCCACCTAATCAACAAAGCAGTTTTGATAGCTTAAAAAGCTTCAGTTATACAAGTAAAAAATAATAGAAATAGACTAGAAAAAGGTAATTTCAATTACTTGAATCACACGAAGATCCGAAATCTCAATAAGAACTTTTATATAAAGACAGGCTTGGTCCTGCAGATGCAGTAGAAACACAATGGGGTGATGAATACATACATACTATGCAATTAAGGGTGAAAATTGATACAATTGAAAATAATACATATTTAGAAGAGGAACATTGGTGCTAAATAATTTCAATTGACTAATATCTAAATTTGACATTAAGTTTTTAAGGTCAACATCAAAATTCACAAGGAACACTTAAGCATTTACTAAACTGCTCCAAATTATAGTTCATTTGACTTTTTTACCCTAAGTTTAACCACTCGCCTTATTCAAAAAAATTGTGTCTAATATCACATCTGTTGTGGCTTGCTTTACTAATAAAAGTTCTTCAAGAATGACTTAAATTTGACTATGTTTGCATAAATTTTTTTGAATAAGATGAGTGGTCAAACTTAGGATAAAAAAGTCAAATGAACTATAATTTGGAACGGAGGGAATAAATCAATGCAGAAATTTGATAGCATCACAGATGATATTACCAAACAATACTAAAATGATGCATCTGCATGACCAAGATCAGATATACACTGATGATATGATATTTTGTTCAAAATTTATTGGAATTCTGCAATGAATTGATTTGAATTGTGACCTAATTCCGTATTTATTTGTATAGCAAGCAAAAGTAGCAATACTATCAATTAATCAAGAAGGTAAGTAAAATCTTGTTGGAATTGGTAGTCTTTGAATTACGTTTAAAGTCAGTGCTACCTGAAATTGGTTTCAACATAGTTCAAATAACATGGTTTCCAGTTCGCCCAGCTTCAATCCACTATAAGCTATCTATTTCCACCCCTTCTAATGTTTGTTTGCTAAGCTGTGTTTTTGCCAGTAAAGTACCTGAAGAAGCTCCTTAATAACAGTTTTGGCAGGAAGAACTGACACAAGACCTTCCAAGGCAGATAAGCTATCAATCAGCGAAAAGAATTCCAACTATGCTGTGGCTCAGGCTTACTCATCTTAGACTAATCGATACAAGAGAATATGACGTTCCAAAGCAACGGAAGAATTTGCTTTACAACAAAATTTTCTCCAAGAAGTCCACCTACAATTACAATGTTAAGTAGTGATCGCTTCGTAAATAATTTCAACATAATGAGAAAGCATTAGGTGGTTACCGATCCTAACCAAAGTATCGATTCCATCAGCATATAATCCTTTGCCAAAACAGTGAATTAGTGGTAAAATCGCCTGGAAAAGTGGAGACATCCATCAGTTATGCATAGCATTATGGTGGTATACCAATAAAACTTTCCACTTAGACTTGCCTGATGAATGGTAATTGGTATTCCTAGTTCCTCACTTGAGACGATCAGAACAGTGGATGCAGCAGAGGCGATGATCTTGTTAGGTGAACTGGATAAGTTTGAGATCACCAAAGGATGTATCTTTTCAATATAAGTTTGTTTTCCCAATTTCTTCCACAAATCCCGAATAAAAGAGTCTTGAAGGAGGGCAACCTTCAGATGTGAATATTCTGGTGCCTGTAGCAACCACCATCAGACAAAACTCATCAGAAAGAAGAAACATTATGTTCCATAATCCAAAACTTTGACAAAAGGAGGAAAAAAACACATGTGAATAGCTTTCCTACTGATACATCTTAACTGGCCTGTAAGATTGTCTGAATGATGTTCAGAACAAGGTCCTTAGTTGCTTGGATAGTCAAGCTCCTTAGAAACTCTTTAAGCAGAGACAAGGCTGATTCGGTATCAACATCTGACAAAGATGATGAGATAAGAGACAGGCAGTAAGGTGCACACATTTCAGCAGCAAATTCTCCCATAGCTTTGAGTGCCCCTTCACTTGCAAGCTTAGCAGCATATTTGATTCGCTCTCTAGATGTACACAAAATTTGAAGTGGAGCAAGAAACATATATGCAGATCGAACTGATGGAGGAAAGTATGATGACTCCAAAAGGTGCTTTGCTGATGGCCTCCTACAAGAGATCAATAAATCAGAATAAAAAACAGTTATGTCTTTGAATTCCATCAAAACATTATCAAAGCAGTGGGATATGAAATATAAACATCAGGCTTCATTGCTGAGGTTACCTTGTCCATTCCCTCTGTATGCATGACTGAACAAGAAGTGCGACATGAGAAGGCAGGCCTTGAAGAGGTCCGGCATTATCCCAATTTCTTTGTATGCAGACAGTGAGGCATTGTCAAAAAGTGGTTTTTGCACATAGATTTCTGCCAGAATGCACCCAATAGAAAATACATCATTTGCATGCATGCTCATTTTCTGAATTAGACTTTTGATTCCAGAGCAGCAGTTCTTGATAACCCATATTGGAATTATCATCAGACTCAAAGCATTCTAGAAAGGAACCAAGATCAAAGTTAGGTGCTGCTGGCAATGCATTGTTATGCTGCAATATCTGATCTGCATTTTGGTTCTTGGGATACTTGTCTGAAGAGAAACAAATTGAAGGATTGGCATCAGCATCATCATCAGTATAATCATAGACTGGATTCAACTGGTATTCAAGCTCTGCAAACAAAGTTGCTTTCTCAAATTCCTCCAAACAGCCAATTTCTGAAAGCATATTGGGAGACCAACAACCATTTAACACTGCATCAGTTGTTGCACCGCTTTGTTTGCCACAGCATCTAGCACAAGAGTCCATTTTGTTGTGGTAGACTACATGAGGTGTGCTAACAAGGCGTTTAGGATGAGGCCTTGCAAAAGCTGATGCCGGCCAATTGATTTTGGCCTAGATGGATCACTAGAGGGCAACATGACATTTTTGCTTCAACGGATGCCTCTCCAGAAAGTTTATAGCCAAATGTTATGTCAATCCAGTCATGCAGTTGTTGCGAGACTCGATCGCTCTCTAATGCATCCCTGTGAAGACAAATGAAATCTTCTGCAGATGTTGCCCATGAAGGTAATGCCAAATCATTCATTTCAGAATGAAGAGAGGCGAAAATCCGTGGATCGCTATAAAATTCAGGAATGCATTCATCAGGAGTCCATTGATAAAGCCTTTGCATACTAGACGGGTATTCATTGGGCTCATACACGGAACGCACTGCTGATCTCAAAATGGTCTTAGGTAACCTCCTTGCTTTGTAACTGCAGACAGCTAGCTCTGAGAGACACTCGTCAGAAACATGATGTGGAACTTCAGATGATGAATACGTAAAATCCAACTGTTCATCACCTTTTGCCAACCGCCATTTACTTTTAGTCAGGTCCCTCCAACCATTATCAGAACTTTCATCAGGCATCACTGTGAAATCTATTACCCAAGGCATCACAGTGTGAAAAGCTGGATCACCCCATCTTCTACCAGCTAACTTGTTCAAGACCAGGAGGTATTCATAATTGGTCAGTTCCCCTTTCCACCATTTCTTAAAGTGAGAATGCCAATCTAACGATGATTGCAGATTGAAACCAGTATAAATGGCTTTTGAGGAACAGTCCTCCATAAAACAACAAGAATTAGGTGAACATTTACGATCAGCAAAACCCCAACTGTGTTTTACAGGGCAGGTATCACTTATGCTCAGGTAAGGCCATAAGGAATCTGACATCAAGATCTTTGATGGCCTTAGATTGCCATGATGAACTCCTAAATCATGAAGGTATGCCAAAGCAGATATTATCTGATAAACAAGAAATCTAATATGCCAATCTGAGCAGAATGCCTCTGGACTGTAGTGCATAATGTTTTCCAAAGTGTATGGGGCCTTTGGTTGTAACATGTAGCAACAATCAGATGTTTCTAGAACACCTAACACTGGCAAGATGTTGGGATGCCTCACACAGCCAGAAGAATGCAAGTCATCGAATGCTGAAAATCCAACAAAGCTGAGGAAATCTAAACCAGCAGATCCACTAATTTTGTTTTCAGATAGCAGATTTAGAGAATTAATCACATACTCTTCAGTTGATGAGGTCAGATAACCTGTAATAAGCTCTCTAACCTCTGAAGTGTGGCCTATGCTAATATAGCAAGCAGGAGTTAATTTTGTAATCGTGCTTATGGCCAGTGGTTTCTTACAGGGGCCAGAGGAACTTTTTGCGATCTTCAATGCATTCTACACAAGATGAGGAATCTGACTGCTCAGTACATTGGTTATCACCAGTATATATGGTTTTCTCTGCCTCGGGATCTTTATGAATGCCGTTCTCCAAGGAACTGGTGTCACTGTAGGGAACGAAAAATGTGGAGAAATCCGCACATGTTGATACATCAATTTTGGAGCCTTTGAAGATAATATAATCCTCAGGTAAGAGATTTACCATTGTTGGCTATTAAAAGGCACTTTGCCACCACATAGGCCCATTAAAACAAAACTGGAGATATGCTGCCTGCAACATATACAACACCACTTCTGTGTAAGAGTTGGTGCAAAGATGAAGGAAAAGGAAGCCACATTAAATTGGAAAACCGGTAGATTCAAAAGAACCACCGACAGCAACTAACTGTGAGAAATACAAAGTGCATAGTGGTGCAAATGGTTTACCAGTTTTCACTATGGTTTCCTTTTAGGCGTGAGTATTATTACATGAAAAACTGAGAAATTATGTTCATGTGACTAATTTGGCTGTTTTATATGAATCAGAATTTGTGGCATACATTTGGTGGCTGTCAAACTGGGATGACCCTAAATAGCTGTAATTGTATTCCAAGGTCCAACTAAACAAGAGTTTGAAGCAGCATTGACAGGATAACTTGTAAATTGACCAGCTACAGTTCACTTGGAGGTTAAAGCATAGAGCTAACTGTAGTTGAAGTTGACTGAAGCACAATTCAGTTACTTGCCTGGCTCAACAGAAGGACTACGTTGTGAAATTATAACAATTTAACATCATACATGGATACATTTGAGTGAAACAATTTTGTCATAACGGCATCTACCCATTGCAATAGTATCCAGGTAAGTCTCACGTAAGTCAAGAATGTGAAGCCATACCTCCCGTTACTTTCCTCGTCTCCATCAGATGCTACCTGCAGTGAAGAGGAAACGAGGATTAAGACAAAGGTACGTACAACCAATAGCTCTTGTAAAGGAAAGGAAGCAAGGGTTTATGCAGAGGAATGGAAGCCCAATAAATTCTGCATCCAACCGTGCTTGAACTGACGGGAAAGCTAGGAACGATTTTGGGAGCGCACGCCGAATTGCCGACCATAGCGCCCAGAGATCAAGAGGTGGGAGTCGACGCGGACCTGAACGACGGCGGAGGTAGCGAAGGGGAGCGGTGAGTCGGAGAGGCCGTGGACGAAGGAGAGGCCGGAGCCAGCGAGGTCGCGTTGGACAAGGCGCCCCAGGCAGTCCGGGCACGCCGCAGCGGCCCCCTCCGGCGAGCAGCCCATCGCCGGCGGCCAGGCAAGATCGGAGGAGCCGGCGCCAACTCGTGCAACTGCGACGAAATTGGTATGGAACCGTCCGGACCAGCGTGCGCCTTCGCCGTCCTGGACGGCTGGACCTGAGCGGCCAGCGGCGTGAGTGAACTGGTCTGGCTCGACCAAATCCACCGGGTCGAACTCCGATCCGTTGGCTCCCTCCGTGTTTTTTTTTTTAAATAGGTATTTCCATTACTGAAACAAAGCTGAATCGTCAGCAATTACGGACTGAATTTGTGCCGGAATGGGATGAACGACAGAATCCCCATCCGGATCACAGCTACACCCAAGACTAGCCAAGACATGAGCTACTTTATTATATGAGCGAGGACACTGCTGGACCTTCCAGGAAATAAAATTCCAAGCTAACAAGCTACGTAACTCGGCAATGAGGTTAGACACATCACTCAGAACATGGTCATCCTTGTAGACTGCCTGAACCACCGTAGTAGCATCTGTCTCAACGATCACCTTGCCAACACCAGCATTCACCGCAGCCTGCACCCCCTGGATACACGCAATGAGTTCACCCTGCAGCGGGTGCAGTAGCGTCTCAATTCTTCCTCTCAGTGCAGTAACCACGTCCCCATCTGAGTCTCGCAAGACGCAGCCCCAGCCTCCACTGCTCGAACTAGGACTGAATGTAGCATCGCAATTGACCTTGACAAACTCATTTTCTGGTTTCTCCCATCTTTGCTGAACGCTCCTCCTTGGGTCAGCCTGGGGTTGGGGCTGTTTGCGCCATTCCTCAGCAGTTACTCTGATGAAGTGAGCTAACCACTCTGGATCACGCTTGTGTTCACCCTCCCTAACTCTGTTGCGCTCTGTCCACCAGGACCACAGGGCTCTGCAGCACAATATTTTTTGTTCCTCTTTCATGGCTATGATAGTTTCAATCACTTCCCTGGCATTTGGCTTGGAGGCTAGAAGCTCCCGTTCAGAGCTTAAAGATAGAATCTCCCAGACTTTCTTCATGGATTTACACTTGAAAAAGAGGTGTCCTCCATCCTCGTCAAACCGAGAGCAGACTGGACATCTCGTATCCAACTCCATACTTCTTCTTTTCAAGTTCATCCTCAGCGGGTGACTATTATGGCAGAATCGCCACAAGAAGTGTTTCACTTTGTTGGCACATTGGCAGTTCCATATCTTACTCCACACTGACTCAACGCCCCGGCCCGGGCTCGATGATGACGCCCCTCCCCTTCGACTGCAGTTCTGTTGATGTGTTCTGATGACCTTATATGCACTTTTCACCGTAAACATTCCCTTCTTGTCAAAATGCCAGGCAGCTCTGTTCTCCATCCCGCCATGGACCGGGATTGCTAAGATCAACTGTGCATCCTCCTCCCAAAACGTATCGTGGACCAGCTGAGCGTCCCATTCACCACTGACCGGATCCATCAACTCATCCACCGATCTCAATAAGCATGCCCCTCTTGGTGTAATCGGTTTTCTGGACATGTTTCTAGGTATCCAAGGGTCCTGCCATATATATAGTCCTACTCCATGACCCACTCTCCATATTATCTCTTGTTTTAGCACCTCAATGCGACACAGTATACTTCTCCATGCATATGACATCCCATCTCTCGGCTGAGCCTCAAGACATGATCTCCCAGCAAAGTACTTGGCCTGCAGTACACGAGCACATAGCGAGTCCGGCGTTTGCAGCAGCCTCCACGCCTGTTTACTCAGCATGGCCAGGTTGAAGGCGTGGATATCTCTGAAACCCAGTCCTCCATCCTTCTTCGGCTTAATCAACTTTTTCCAACTCAGCCAATGAATCTTATGTTTACCTTCTTGTTGATTCCACCAATATCGACAGATCATTGCACTAATTTGATCGCAGAGGGTTTTGATAATATCAAAACATCCCATAGCAAAGTGTTTGACCGTCCATCTTGAAAAAAAAAAAAAAGAATCAAATTTTGTAACTAGCTGTATTTGAGCTCCCTCCATGTGGATGTTGTATTTTGTAATTAGTGTATTTGTTTTTTGCTTTTGTAACTGTTAAGAATCGACCTATTCACGGATTGCTAGATCTGTTTTTCCGTTCCCGATCCTAAGAACAAGGCGTGTAGAAGTTGTAGATTAATCCCGTCTCCCTTGTCCAATCCCCAAGAATAATAGACATGAGACATGAATATGAGGGGAGAGTCATCTCTTCATTCGTCATTATAGGTATACATGTAGTCCACTTATATAGACGTAGCCTCCAGGGCATATATGGTAGCCTCCAAGGCCCATATAGTATGAGCCCATCAATCCCCTAACTGGAGATTTCTTAACACTCCCCCTTGGGCGAATACCATGACAAATACATGCCTCGTTAAAACTCCAAAAACCCAACAGGAAAAACTTGGAGAAAGAGTACATTATCGTCATTTAGAGCATTTGCACATTGTTGCCTCATTAAAAACCTTACATGAGAAACTTCAGGAAAACTCATCAAGGAAAAAGAGTACAACATATATCTTCTGGATAAATTGTGACCTTCTGGATCATATCATTTTGAATTCTCTAGAATTTTGATTAAGGGCTAATCTTCTAGGGAAATTCTCCCTCTGAACCTTGCAGAACTATCTCATTGTGCCAAAAACGCTTTCTACAGGAAGCATATGCATATATAGATTTAGCAAGTATATTGTATACATACAAGGATCAGTTCATAATCTTAACCTCATCGTACTTCTAGAACTTATGAAGTAAAAATATGAAAGAAGTATATATAAGCAATAAACCCAATTTCATAAATGGTGCCAGGATATAACATCCAATAAAAATTAGAAAACACACTATTAGAACAACACCTTCTAGTTATTGTTAGAGATTTTCAAAATCTCATGAGAGACTATCAATATCTTATAAATACTCCTCCCCGATGATAACATCTATTGAAGTCATTCATTCTCATAGCATTAACCATTATTTAGAAATAAACATAGACATGGATAATGCAAGTGAGATCACAAGATTTTTATAATATTTTATCTTCATGACGTTTATCTAGATGTTCTTCAAGAACACTAAGAATAGAGAATAATGTTGAAAATAATCTATTGCATTGTATCATGCATACATCGGGATGCATATTTATGCACTCTAAAGTTACAATGATACTTATCTTCAAATGTGATCAATAATCATTATTCTTTATATCATTATAATTTGCTCTATTCATAATAGCAAAGTGACTCCTTTTAGGATCGATTCGCATTCTTCGAGAATCTTTATCTTTAATACATAGTAAGACATCACAAGTCTGTATTTCTAGCGTTATAGGGAAAATAATGCTAGTAACACCAAAATATATCATATTGGTTTCTAGAGGTACTGTAATTCCAAAACTTCAGGTGGAGAACGTATTTTAAGATAAGCATATACACCCATAGTAAAAGCTTATGAAAGCGCTTTGTGCTTATATGGTATACTTATTTCTTTTCAGTCCCTCTTTTTCGTTCTTATCTCTTGGGTCTTATATGGGTCTTTATTCCATCTAAAGAACTCACTTTATTTTGGTGCATTCGGACTTATAACCATATATTCCTTGAAGGAACATCCTTCAGAGAGTTGTTATATTTACGGAGAGATTATTTCTCCAAAAGATAATATTGGTATGAGATTTCAATGTTGCTCTTTATGGATTTTTAGAATCCCATAACTGCATATTTTAATTCATGCATTAGCCAGATTCATTATGTAACGGAACAAATTTATGTAGAACTTGTGTCAGAAATGGTCTCTACTAGGACCCTTTGAACTATCGCTTTCACCACCCATTATTTCAATGATGACCCATAATTATCCAAACATCAGGTTTAAGATACTCATTTAGCGATTTTTGGTTCAGCCTCAATTGCATGTTTTATTTGACCCAATATGAGAGCTTCAAGCACTCTTGCCATGGACTTTGTTTCGGATCCGGATTCTCACAAGGAGACTCATTTAGCAACTATAGAGGCAAACAAGTATCGACACATATTTTCTGACTTTAAACATTTTAACAACGATCTTCGTTGTTTTCCAAAATGATAGATCCATTTTGTTCCATATTCCTAGCTTTATAGTACGCGCGCATTGCTAGGATTTTCATCTACAGGACGAACCTCATCATAAGGTGACTCACCAGCATGGGGATTTCTCTATAAGAGTATAAGAGGAGTTTTATCACACTAATGTGAGTTTGCTTCATGAGCATATGCTTTTGAGTTAGGCTTCTAAATCTTATTTGCAGGCGTCCCCGTATAATTTGATCAAAATACCTAAATCAAGTGGATACAAAATTAACCCCGGGTATATCCACATCTACTTTAGGTAGAAGCATCCATTTAGATTTTAACCAATCTAGTTAATCCTCATCAATACAAATAGTTATCTAGCATAACTCTATGCTATGGAATAGTGTAGTGTAACTAAACAACTAGTTTAGTTTAGATTTGTGTGTTTTGATTCATAAATATCAAGGCATTATTCCATAAAATGGGCATTCATCTCCCCCTAATGCCAAGATATTTAAAGCATACTAATTCCCCATTCACCAACTTCTAGTGGTGTATATGTATGCTTTAGTGGTGATTTATTTGGGAAAAATACACACTTTATTAGGGGCATTAATATTTTTATATACAGTGAGCTCAGGCTTTATTAACGCAGTTGTATCCATACTGCGTGTATTCCTTCTATAGGAGGAGTATCCTCAATTTCTTGTTGAGCCCATAACTTCTGATAATTATCTGCAAGTTCTTGATTTCAACAAACACATATGTAGTCTTCCAGACCTAACACCTATAGTTACTGATGTAACCTATAATTTAGCTATAATAATTCTTCAGGGACATGCTCACCAATTGTTGTATAATTGACATCAATTTTTTCATATTACGTATATTGACCTTCGAGGTCATATGTATAAGGAAAAACAATTAATGGTTGCATTGCGCTTTTAGGCGCGGTAAGCTTGGTGTGCATAAGTATAATAAGATATCTTGCATTTTGCCGTGATTGCCAAATAAAAATTTTTGGATGCAGAATTATTTCATAGTCCAGCTCTTTTTTGTTTATTGCCCAAATTTGACTCAATTACTCATACCATATATATATAATTGAGTCATATTTATTGCAACATATTTTATTGCAACATATTATGTGTTCTATGTAAAGCATTGTTTGGATCAATTCATTGTCA
>JADLZL010003408.1:0-14030 GCA_015844335.1 Chrysopogon serrulatus
TTCTTCCATGGAGAAGCTTTGGAGGTCCGTATTTCACTAAATACAAGGGAGAGGTTTTGCTCTTGATTTCTTCGGAGGAGGTGACTAAAAAAAGGTTAGTTTATGTGTTTCTTGCCTCATTTTCTCCATTCTTGCTCAATCCCACCCAATTTTGAGATCTAGGGTTTCACCCCATGTGAGAGAGAAGAGTAGCTAGGTTTTTGTTTTTTCTCAATAATTCTAGTCACTATTTTTCTAGGGTTCCCTTTATTTTAATAATTAGTTATGTGAAGTTTAATTAGCTATTAGTGATATTTTTTTGTGGTGATCCTTTAATTATGGTTTCATTAAAATTTAGTTTCTTATTTAATTATTAGTTTATGTGTTATATTGATGCTTGTAATTAGTTTTTGTTTAATTATGTAGTTATATTATGTTTAATATAATTTATAGTTTTGTTTTTTTAAATCTAGTAGTGGTGAGGCTTTGATTAGGGTTTTATTATATAGTCTTCCTTTAGTTTGTATGGTTCCATCTAATAAATTAATTTTTAAATTATTATGTTTAGTTCATGTAGTTATGTTTACTCTTATTTAATTATTAGTTTATGTGTATATTGATGCTTGAAATGATGGTTTCATTTACTATGTTTAGTTTATTTAGTTGTGTTTAGTTTTATTTAAGTACTAGTTTATTTGCCATATTGATGTTTGAAAATTAGTTTCTCTTTAATTGTTAAGTTTTGTTTTGTTAAATTAAGCAAAGTGGTTACACTTTGATTAGGGTTTCATTATGTAGTCCTTCTTATTTTTTAGGATTTCATATAATAAAATGATGCTTTAATTTACTATGTTTAGTTCATTTAGTTCATATTGATGTTCATTTAGTGGTTAGTCTTCTTTTATTTGTCATATTGATGTTTAATTATTAAGCTTTGTCTTGTTAAATTATTTACTATTGCTTTATATATTTTTTAAGAGGCTTAATTTTTTTTAACTAGTTGTTTTAACTGTATGTGATTTAGCCAGGGCGTGTGTTATTTAAGAAATATATAAAGGGAGGAGTTATTTTCATCTATAATCCATTGAAGGCGTTTATCATCATCGTAAGGTTTGTTAATAATTATCACGTAATATTAATATCTTCTTTTTAGTGATTACATTATTTAAATGCATTAAACTCTATAACAGGTAACAATGGACGAGCATTACGGATGTATAACTTAGACAGTAGATCCATCCTACGCACTTGAGGTCCGTAGGTTTATCGATCTTTGTCAAAAATCATGCTTTCGAGAACACGAACGAAGCACATATATTTGTCCTTGCGCCGATTGCAGAAATCTTGTTGTTTTTGAAGACACAAGTGCAATCATGGCTCATCCGGTCTGCCGAGGATTTATGAATGATTACTTGATTTGGACAAAGCATGGAGAGGGTAGCTCAAGCAACGTATATAGCGAAGACCCTGTGAATCTAGGTGGCAATGGTCCAGATATGCTTGTTGACGATGTATGCCAGTTCGGACACGAGACAGAACACCATTGTCCCCAAGAGAGCGAACATGTTGTGCCCGATGTTCATGATGATGCAAATGTTGGAGGAACCGTGCCAACCGGAATCGGTGGAGGATGAAGCCTTGAGAATTGATGGCTGCACTATTGCGTCGTCATACGGATCCATCAATGTTTTTTCATGAAAGGGATGGAGGCCTTAGAGCCGGGCGGCCAGCCAGAGCCCTTATGCGATGAGAGTAAGGGTTGCACCAAAGAGTTCACGACACTACGGTCTGTGCTTAAGTTGTTGATGTTGAAGGCTAGGTACGGATGGTCGATGCCGGCTTCGATGCATTATTGAGTACTCTTAGAGATATGCTTCCAAAGGAGAACAAAGTCCCCGCTAACACTTACTATGCAAAAAGCTAATCGGTCCGCTTACTATGGGTGTCAGAAAATCCACGCATCACGAGAAACCACTTGTATCTTATATCGAGGTGATTACAAAGACTTGGACAAATGTCCAAATTGTAGTGCAAGTCGGTACAAGAGAAAAAAAAGACTATCTACAAGAGGAGAATGCAACTTACGTTTCCAAAGGGAAGAAGAGAAAGAAGACCCAACAGAGTTCAAAACTCTCCAACAAAAAAAAAATGAAGAAGAAGACTATTATGCCCAGAGAAAGGTTCAGCTTTGGTGATGTGGTATCTTCACGTAGTTGATCGTCTGCGGTGTTTGTTTGCAAACCCCGATGATGAGCGAGCTTATGACTGGCATGCTTCGAGAAGCACAAAGTAGACGGAAAGCTTCGACATCCTGCCGATGGGAAGCAATGGCAAAAATTCAATGCTGACCACCCCGGACTATGCTAAGGAGACAAGAAATATTCGGTTCGCACTATGTACCGACGGAATGAATCCCTTCGCCGAAAGGAGCAAAGACGCATAGCACATGGCCGGTGCTCCTCACTATCTACAACCTCCCTCCACACTTGTTGCGAAGCGTAAATACCTTTTGCTAACCATTCTTATTTCTGGACCTACACAACCTGGTGTTGATATCGATGTATTCTTGGAGCCATTAATGGAGGAAATGAGAATATTGTGGGATCTGAGGAGTCACCATGTTGGGCGAATACGAGGAAAGAGTCATTCACACTAAGAGCAATTATTTTTGTTACGATCAACGATTACCCGACTCTCTTTGTATTGTCGGGACAATTCAAGGGTAAGGTCGGTTGTGTAGTATGCTTGGATGAAACCTTTTTACGTGTCCTCGATTGCCTCCAACAAGATAGTATACATGAGACATAGGCGTTTCTTGTCGAAAGGACACAGTACCGCTTGCGAAAGATGGATAGATACTTTGACAATCACGACCAAAACAAGGTCCACTTTGCTCCATCGGGTAATAGTAAAGGTCAAAGAGTGTGCGAGATAGTTAAGAACATCAAGTTTGTATTTGGCAAGAAGACAAAAGATAGAAAAGTAAGAAAAAATGTGAAGCCAACTCACGGGGCTACATTCATTAAGATGTCAATTTTCTTCAAATATTTGCCCTATTGGAAAGAGTTTGATATACGGCACGCGGTCGATGGTATGCACATCCGGAAGAATGTGTTTGAAAGCATAATTGGTACCTTGCTAGACATCAAGGGTAAGACAAAGGAAGGATTGAGTTCACGTCGGGACTGGCCAATTTGAAGATAAAAACCAGAACTTCATCCCGTGTTGCTAGATAATGGAAAGTACCACCTCCCTGCAGCAAGCTACAACCCGACTACGGATGAGAAACATGCGATGTGTGTTTGGTTGAAGAAATTGAAAGTTCGGCTGGATTTTGCTCTAACATTAAGAGCATTGTGTCAATGAAGGATCTTACACTCACCAACTACAACTCGCATGATTGCCATGTGATGTTGACAACCTTTCTCCCTATTGCCATCGAGCTATTAGCCGGTGTTCTTAAAGATGGCAATCACACGGTTATGCTACTTTTTTAACGAGATATCACGAAGGTAATTGCCCGGAAGCGGTTGGAGTCTCTTGAGGAATTCGCGGTTGAGGCGATTGTCACGGCTTGAGATGTGTTTCCCACCATCTTTCTTTGATATAATGGTGCACCTTGTCGTGCATTTGGTGCCACAAATACAGGCATTGGGTCCCATGTACTTGCATGAGATGTGGACATATGAGCGTTTTATGTCAATACTCAATGGTTATGTATCCACTCGTGCTCGTCCCCGAGGCATCCATGATAGAGGGATACACTACCGAAGAGGCCATTGATTCGGAGGTCTATTACGTAATAATTTCCTAAGAGACCAGATTGCAATAGGTTTGCCTCCGTCCCGACATGAGGGTAGACTGCATGGGTGTGGGAGGATGGGCCGAAAATCATTCATCCCATTAGACTATAATGTAGTCCTCGAGGCGCATCATAGCATCATGCATCGACTCTCGATAATGGAGCCTCTCGATCGGACAACACATAGAAGAGCTAAGCGATCATAACCCCGGGCAAAGCAGAGGATTGGCTATCAAAAGGAACACAAGCGTCGATTCACTTCATGGCTAATGGAGCGAGAAGATTCCAAATGGAGAAACAATTGAGCAACAAACAATCAAGAGGTTGGCAATTTGGACCATCTAGGCAGGTCACATCATGGCGGACCTATGACATTAGTGGCTTCAACGTTTTTGTACCACTTCTAGAGACAAAAGAGCATGGCGCAAAAACAGTGGTGTTCGTTGCGAGGCCATAGATGATTCAAATGAAAACGCTACATACTATGGCTTCATTGAGGAGATATGGGAACTAGACTATGATTCATTTAAGGCGCCCGTGTTTCGATGCCAATGGGTTGATGACAAACATGTTACGATGGACAACTATGGCCTCGAGTTCTTGATATAAGTAAAGTAGGCTACAAAGATGATCCCGGATCCTTGCTATCCGTCTTTGCCGCATGGTCTTTTATGCCGAACAGATCCTTTCTAAGGAAGAGAAGAAAAGTAACGACAAGACCAAGCATGTAGTTCTTCTGGAAAGCAACAAGGTTTAGGAGTTGATGGTGTAATTGACCTAGATGGCTTCAACCATTTCGGGCACATGTCTCTCTTTGAAGATCATCCTTTGAAGATAAAGAATATTGAGCGTACCATCCCAAAAAATTCATTGCCATGGGTGCGCCCACGATAGGGGAAGGCGAACAGTAGTTGGCTAGCTAGATTTTATATTAGTTACATATCGATCAATGTCATGTGTAACAATTTATCAGTTGTAATTTATACTCATTAATTAGTCTATCTTGATATTGCTCTTTAACTTATTTAAGTCTTTTTCTTTCTACTACTTCAAGTCCTTTTCTTTCTAATTTTTTAGTCTTTTTATTGTACTTCTATAAGTCCTTTTTTCTTTCTAGTTGTTTAAGTCCTTTTCTTTCTACTTCTTTAAGTCCTTTTCGTTCTACTCTCTTGATATTTACCTTACATAAAAGAAATAACCTAAAAGAATTAACCTACAAGAAATAGCCTACAAATAACCTACAAGAAATACCATAAAACAAATAATCTAATACAACTACAAGAAATAATCTAAAAGTAATATATAAAAAAATATTAAACCTACAAACAAATATACTACAAATTAACCTAAAAGAAATATAATAAAACAATTAACCTACAACAAAAAACATTAAAGAAATATACTACAAGAAATAACCTAAAAGAAATAATTATTTAAGGTCTACAAACAAGTAACCAACAAACAAATAAATATAAGAAATAAAATAAAAAAATAACCAGAATAAATAAGTATAAGAAATAACCATAAAATAAATAGTCTAAAAAAATAACCTAAAGAATTAACCTAAAAGAAATAAGATAAGTTAAACTTAATGCCATACAGGAAAGAAATAGTGGGAAAAAAAAATATTTCCACAGGCGGTGGACCTAGCCAACCGCCAGTGGAAATACATTTCACCGGGCGGTTCACTAGGGCGACCCGCTTTGTGGAAATCCATTTCTACGAGGCGGTTGTCTTGGACAACCGCCCGATTATAAATGTTTCTGCGGCGGTTGTCTAGGACAACCGTGCGTACAAATACCTCCCTCCTATTTAAACCGCCCACCGGACTTGAAATTTTTCACAAGTCTGGTGGCGTATTCTTCTAAATGCGCCGTCAGGCGCTGCCCAGATTCAGGCGCCGCCGGCGAACCACCCTCCCTCTTCTCCTTCTGCGGCGGCGAGTCCCACTCCCTCTTCCCCCTTGCGCTTTGGAATGCAGGGCGCCCGCCACGCCCGAGCTCCACCCGCCACCGAGGTCAGCCCGCCACCGCGAGCTCCGCCCGCCCGGAATCCGGCGCCCGACTCAGCGCCGCCACCGAGCACCACCACTCCCCCCGCCCTCCCGGCGCCGTCTACTCGGCGCCGCCACCGCAGAAACTCCGCCCCTCGCGCGCCGTCTACTCGGCGCCCCCGCAGAACTCGCCCCGCCTCGCCGTCCGCCGCCCGCCGGTCGCCGTCGAGCAAGGTGAGAGAGGAGATGTCGCCCCGCCCGGCTGTGTTGGTCTACGGCGGCGACGCGGCCCGACGGCAGCGGGGCGGCGGCCTCGGACGGTGGCGGCGGCGGCGCGCCGGCAGAGGGGAGGCAGCGCCCTAGCGGCGCCAAATGGGGCCTTTGTTGGGCCCAAAGGCCCAAACAGTGGCCTTTTTTTTTTTTCGTACATAAAAATATCCAAAATAATAACAAATGTTAATAATAATCAAAAATAAATTGCTATAAATTATTTTTGTAGCATAAACAAATGTGTAATATTATTTTGAGATAATGTGCAATACTCTTGTGTGTAATATTATTTTGAGATAATGTGCAATATTCTTGTGTGTAATAATCAAACATAAATTGCTATAAATTACTAAGTAAATGTGTACATAAACAAATAATATGCAATATTCTTGTGTGTAATATTATTTTGAGATATTAATATTATAAAATTTAGCAAATGTTTATATAAAAATTAATTGCAATACAATATGGAATATTAATCCAAATATTATTCTTTTGTAAATGTTTAAACAAACAAATGGAATATTATTCTTAGCATTTTCAAAGATCTTATGCAAATTATATCCTCGCTCATGGTAGCTTGTAAATTATATCCTCGCTCATGATTGCTTAACCCTAATATCCTCACTCTTGTGTTCTATTAATTGTGATCACCGTCACACTCCCAAGTGAATCATCGTGCCACCATCTTGTCATCGCTCCCCACCGCCCTAGACTCGGTGACTCCTCCACGTTTTATCACACGGTACATATCTCCTAAAGACTTAGTGTTCGTGACTTGTAGTTAGTAACTTAAACACTACGTGTTATTGACTTAGTGACTTAGTGTTATTTAATGACCTAGTGACAAGCATGTTAATGGCCTAGTGCTTATAACTTATTGGTAATTTAATGACCTAGTGTTAGTGACTTAGTGTTAGTGACCTAGTGTTAGTGACTTAGTGTTATTTCTTAGTGTTAGGTCTTAATGACTTAGTGTTAGGTCTTAGTGACTTAGTGTTAGGTCTTAATGACTTAGTGTTATTTTCGTAATGAGTTAGTGTTATTTCATAATAATTTAGTGTTATTTCCTAATGACTTAGTGTTAGTGACTTAGTGTTATTTCTTAGTGTTAGTGACCTAGTGTTAGGTCTTAATGATTTAGTCTTTGGCCCTTTGTTGGGCCCTCAATGGGTCCAGCCGGTGGCCTTTTTTTTTTTTTTTTATGTATTAATTAGTAATACTATTAAGTAATACTAAAAGTAATAATTATAGTAATTAGTAATATTAGTAAATATTTGAAGTTATTACCTAATCGCATAGTGTTAATGACTTAGTTATATTTTCTAAGTGTTATTACCTAATGGCATAGTGTTAATGACTTAGTTTCATATTTAATTTGAAGTTATTGAGAAGATGGCGTCTCCATCATCTAAAGACCATCGAGGCGAAACAGCGGCGTGCGAGTCACCCACTAAAGGCACACACACCCAGGAGGCACGGTGAGTCTCACGGCATTATGAAGCCTTGTCTTTTTTATAACGTAGAACCCTATCAAAGTAACTAACATAGTTATTGCCATGCATAGAAGCGTAAATCCTGTGGAAGAAGAAGAAGCGGCGTGTTGAGTCACCGAAGCGAAAGAAGGACAAGAAGAAGATTTCTATGGTGACATGTTGGAAGAAGAGGAAGATGACGGCAACCGAAGTGATCCATGCCCTAGCATAGATAGACAACGCGAGAAAAGTGTTGACCCAGATTATAATCCGTATGATGAGGTATATATACTTAGTACATGAAAACTAATACTTTCCTTCATAGTATTATACTCATAATGATCCTTACACTCTTGAATTCCTTCGGCGGGGAGGTTTTGTCTCAAATGCGGGGAAATTCTTGGGGAAGAAGAAGGCGTGCCTCAAGGCGAGGCACCGAGCTTGGCTTGAGACAACCACCTCCAAATCAAGAAAAAAGAAAACAAAGTGGACAGGAAACGTGGTGACCGAGGAACAAACAAGTGGCCAGAGAAGACATACATAGTTCTAGCGTTGGCCAAAAAGGAGAGCCTCTAGTGTCTCTTGAGGTGGGCTGCCAAGATACGGAATGCGATTGGTTTTACGGTGAGGGATAAATTGGACATCACTATCGGTAGGTGGAAGGATGTGGATGCGGCTAAAAGGAAAGAGTTGTGGGACAAATTTATAGAAAGGTTTGTTTATCCTACGAGGGGACGGATGAGAAACTTGCGAAGGGGTATTTTTTCAAGCGATTGCAATATCATTCCGTGGCGGCGATCCGAGATGAATACCAAGTTTCTCAAGCATGGGAACGACCCAACGAGCAAGTATAAGATCACACAAGCGCAGTGGGAGATATTCAAGGCGCGAGAAAACGACCCAGCTGCCAAAGCCAAGAGTGAAGCTGCTTCAAAGACACTAGCAGGAAGAACAAATACCACCATCACCTTGGCACGGTGGTTACAAGAAACAAATTCGAAATGGCGGGCGGAGGAGGAGGAGCTAAAAAAACAAGGGGTTCTGTGCTATCGAGCAAGTTGGCGAGAGGTCGGCAAATTGGCTCGAGAGGTAGAGGAACAAAACAAACCTCTACCGGTATCAAGCTGTCCGTTAGACATCACAGCCCGGTGATAAGATGTTGGAGCTAGCGGTGGATGTCAAAGAAGGGAAGCTCAAGCCACGAAGGGAGAGAGACATCGAGTATTGGGTGGGTAACCCCGAGCATCTGGCCGTGTGCGAGGCGTCTCCTCGAAGATGGGATGGAAAGAAGGATTTGGTGAGGAGTGGGTGGGCATATATAAGAAACGCGATCAATATAAGGAAGACATGCAGCATTTCTTTGAGGAAAAGGCTAAGGAACAGTTCGAGAAACATGATGTCGGACTTTCTAACAAATCGATCCAAAGCTGGTGCGAAGTTAGCTAGTGCGATGTATGCATTCAGCGAGATGAGCACACAAGGCCCACAGATGCAGCTCGTTCAAAGACAACCCTTGCACGGAGCTCGGGGAGATGAGTCATAGAATGCCCGCTCAATCTGCTCCCTTTCCAAGTAGTGTGGGGTCTACGGGGAAACACACACCGCTATCCTGTGGATGACATCGGTGGGCCGACACCTTGCAAAATGCTCATACGATATGGTATGAAGCATCAGCGTACAAGGGAGATAGCCACAGGCTTTGCGATCCCCGGACGTGACTACCACGGTAAACCTATACCGGAAAATGCTGCGGGGGTAGAAGTGCGGGGCGGTCGTCCCCAGGCTACGAGGATGACATGCTAGAAATTTCTGGTCGAGGGTATTGAGACACTCGGACAGGCCATTAATAATTTCATCCTGTGGCCTCGAAGAGGCGTCCAGTTGACCCGGCCACCATCTTCCACGAAGCCGCCACAAACTTCGAGTCGGCACTGATCCCGACCGTCAACGGGATCCACCACCATCACCCCTGCTGCCGATGCACCACCATCACCCCTGCTTGCCGATGCACCACCATCACCCCATCTTTGCCGATCCTTCAAGAACCCCACCGTCAACATCGAAACCGGCGGGATCTCCACCACAAACAAGTACACCGGTCCGTGAGCCTGCTTTCGTCCCCACCACCTCAAGACATGGAAGCATCGCCTTGGACACCACCGCCGCCACCAAAGAAGACCCAAGAAAAAACCACCAAGAAGAGAAAATTTTCTATTCCTAAATTGGTTTCCCCATACGAGCGAAGAAGAAAAAAGGTGGCACCGCCAAGTTTTTAGAAGGGATTGCGCTTTCTCGCAAGTCAAGTACCGTGGACTTAGCCGAGCAAGAGAAGGCGATAGAAGAAGCAAAGATCCGAGCACTAAAGATAGTGAGGCCATCATGGGATGACTACCAAAAACGTCCACGATAAATACGTCCCGGCAGGGCCTACTTAGTTGGGGGCGACTCCAAAAGCTTCCGCTGGTATAAAAAGACTTCATGATCGGTACATGCGGCGGCTCGAGTCGGAATCAACGCAATCCAAGTAAACATACCACCATTTGCTTTCATAAGTGAGCGAGACACGGCTTTTCGTTGATTTTGAGGACATCTGGTTGATGTTCAACCTTAAGCGGCTCGGCGTTCAGCTCGTCACGCTATTTGCATTGTAAGTGTACCTCTCGTACTAACATGAACTTCCGTTTATTTTTATTGACTTCTATCTTGTGCCTTGCAGAATGCAATATGATCAAGACGAGTTCGGTATGCGGTCCCGGACTAAGCAAGAATGAATTCAAAGCGGATTTGGGTACCTAAGCCCCAAAAAAAAATATGCGAGAATGAGCACATCTTCGAATTGGTGATGGCAGCGACAAATTGAAGGGGTTATCAAAGAAAGACAAAGCAAAGAGAATCAAAGATGCGGAGAAGGATCATGAGACACATTACGCCACCTACATAGGCAATGCATTGCTCCAAGTACAAACATAGGGAATGCGTAGTTGCCCCTTATAACTTTGGGTAAGTATGAGTTCATATACATACATCGGCTTAAGTATCGGTTTATATAAATGCATAACAACTCGGTTTCGATCGTGCGCGGCGACCACTTTGGATATGCTTCTTTATTTATCCTAGGGACGGAAGGGTGCTGGTCTTTGACTCCGCCGACTACCCACCTCAAAGATATGCGAAATTTCAAAGCATCCTAGAGCGGTAAGGCGATAAAATATAGCATGCATCTTTTAATCGATGAGAGTTTAAGATTACCGCTAAGCGATTCTTTTTGAGATCATAGATGTTGGAGATTCTATAAACTAAGAGGTGGAGTGTTTGACCAGTCCATGGCGGGGAGGAAATAAGATTTTTTTCACAAATGGCGATGCGTAGAGTTATGAATCAATATCATGCATGTTACATATATAAGATATTATTACAAGTAAATAACTCTATGCAATTTATATAGTGCCACAAGCAACCAATCGGTTCCCTGCGACCGTGGATTCTACACGTGCGAGTTCATGAGAACGGCCGGACGGTACATCGGGAACCCCGATAAGGTACCACTAATAGTGACGTTTGTATTTATATCGTTAACAATGCAAAATTACTTAGACACATGGAAATATATATATAATGCTTACAAACTTCTTTTTTCAGGCGTATCAAGAAGCGGAGTCCGAAACCTTCGACGACAACACTGCATGCGGAATAATTGAGGATCTACGCTCATTTATCATGAGAGAAATTATTCCTACAGAGGGAAAATATTTTCACCCGGAAAGCCCCTTAGCGAGGCGAGTTCGAGAGCGCTAAGGGACATTAGCGCTCTGAAATTAAGTCGAAATGATTATTAGATTTCTCACCAATAAAAATTTTATTATCATATGGTGGCCACAAAACAATTTTGATGTAAACAATATATGATGTAATTAAATTGTTCATGATGTATATATGTATATAAGTATTGTATAGTATAATTAATTTTTTTTGTTGATGTATCACATAATTAAATAGCCCGTCGTATTGATTGTAGTACGAGAGAAAGATGAGGGGGGGAGAGGAGGGAGGGAGGAAGGGAAAGAGGAGGGACAGAGAGGAGGGAGAGAGAGAGAGAGGGAGAGGGCGCCAATTCAAATCAAAAAAAATAAAAATTCAAATGAATGTTGGCGGGGAAAACATTACCACCGGGCGGTTCACCTAGTGAAACCGCCAGTGAAAATAAAATTTACACCGGGCGGTTCCTTATGTGAACCGCCCGTGTGGTAATGGCATTTTCACCGGGCGGTTGCTTATGTCAACCGCCCGGTGGAAATGCATTTCCACAGGCGGTTTTCAAGCAACCGCCGGTGAAAATGCGACATTTTCATCGGCCTCTTGCACGCGCGGCGGGCCAAAACGCCCGATGGCGAGGCCTCTAGAACCGCCTGTACAAATACTTTGTGTACTAGTGGGTCTCGCAGAAACATTTTCTTCAGGTAGTCTACAATATCTCATTGAGTTTCCTAGCTATCACTATAGGGCACTTTGATGAAGCGAAGATCTATAATAGAACTTGCGTTGGCATTTTTCTATAATATTCGATGAAGCGGGATCACTACAATATGACACCCCCTTTTGCAACGCATATATGTGTTGCTAAAAGTCAATATATGTGTTGGTGGGATCTATACCAACGCATTAATTATGCGTTGCCAGAAATGGCGTTGCAAGGGTTTATTGCAACACTTATATAAGCGTTGGTAACACCTAGGAATAAGCGTTGTAAACTTGCAACGGATATTTATGAGTTATAGCAACGCTTATATGTGTTGTACCAATCATAGATGAATGACTTCTACAGTTCACAGCAACATATAGACATGGACTGCTGCAATGCCTATATGCGTAGCTAGGAATAAAGCAACAATAAACAATATTGGAAATTATTTCAATTTGAGGCCAAATAAAGAGATCACGCACATGCAATTTAATTGCGAAATTAGAGACCATCTCACACATGAGAAATAACAATAGTAAGCCATATATTAAAAGCATTTTTTGCATTATAATAGTACCATCCACGTAATCCATGGATTACCTTTTTGTTCACAACACATATTCACACATGGAAATAATAAAATATAAAACACAAAGAAGTCCTATAGAATGCCGCCAACTATCCAGCCATCCGTTCTCATGTCCATCCCTCCATTATTACCAGTTCAGTTTATCTCATCCATTTATCTTCTCGACCTACAATGAAAATTGGAGTATTATGTTAATGCAATATTTAGGATAAATAAAATTTAATGGGGCTTTAGGGTAACACCATACAAATGTTGAAGGCCACGCTATAGGAGCTCCAGTCACATCTCCAATAACCTTGTAATTCTTGTATGGTCGTACCAATGGTTCATCTTGTGCCAATGCAATACTAACACACACCATAAAAAATTCTTTGCCTAGCTGAACACCCCCAATTTTCTGTGATCCAAACTTACAACTGTAGCAAAGGCAACATCCTTGCTTTGATTTTTTCATGCTCTTTAAGAATACTTTTTGTGCCAACCTAGTTCACATATAAAATTGTGTGAATAAATAGGAACACAATAGAAACGTAGTACAAACATTAACGAGACACTCATACCTTCAATGAATTGGCAGCCGGTGAATTTTTAGTACCATTTTGATATTTCTGCAAAATTATATTACGTAGAATATTAGTTTGTAGTTCCATGAATTGTTAGGAAATAGGAAATAGAAATTCTTTTTGCAAGGTGTGTCTTATACATTAGCAAGTATAGGTGAACTAGCTCCTGTTGACATCTTATTCTGGAGCAGATAAAAAGTCACAGTAGGTTAGTTAATAATTTGAAATTTGCAGATAACATCAATATTATTGCTAAGAGATTATTTACCTGGAAATAAGATGCTTCATGATTTGAGCAATTGGAATATATTTCTTCCTGCTGCACAAGCTGTAATATATGCTAGTTTGATTACAACACTCTGGCCATCAATTTAATAAAATTCATATAACAAAATAGATGACACTGATCACCTTGGTTGTAGTATACTTCTTTTTTTGTCCAATCTTATATCATTTTGGTTTGATTTGGCCTATAATAAAATCATAAATAGTAGTCAATCTCTACAAAGTATGGGCTGCTAGAATTAAGTATATGATTTTTTTTCTCGAACAGAAATAAGTATATGAATTAACCTTATGTGCAGCAGAAACTTTATTGTCTTGCATTATTTTTTCATGATGGGCATTAGCTTGCTTGCTCTACAGTTAGATACAACAATCAGCATCGGTGACTTTCAGTACTATACAATAGTAAGAAAGTAAAATTGAATTATTGAACCATAAATCTAGTATAAATCAATTTACATGTTATATGATGTCAAGATGTACTAAAATATCTTTTTCTAGAATCACACACAAGTCAGGAGATTTGAAAGCAATAAATGTAGCATCGATATCCACAAATACAAACACAATGAATTGCTTTGCATCCATGTTAAGTTATGTGCACCAACCTTATCT